>NW_019379771.1:1016352-1027293 GCF_000648655.2 Copidosoma floridanum | reverse complement strand
ATTATTATGATTATTAGTATCATTATTAATATCACAATACTTATTATTGCTTACATTATTATTCTTAAGGTAGTATTATTTATCTTTTTATTACCATTATTTTCATCAGAACTTTTATTATCAGCAATTTTTTCAGAATTACTATTATTATTTTTATTATTATTTTTGTTGTAACTTTTTTAAAATTATTATCATTATTTTCTCAATCGTTACCACCAGTATCATTGTTATTACCATAAATATTAACATTTTTATCATTATCATTGTTATCATCAATACAATTATTATTATAACTTGTATGAACATTGTGAAAGTCAGCATAATGATCATTATTATTTATATATTTACATATAGAACTATTATTACTACAATTGTTGATATACGGATAGTTATATCCTTGTCATCATTAACGTTTCTGTTATTATTTTTTTTATTTTATTTCTCTATTCTAACGAGGTTGTTCAAAATATTTTAATGCACTATGGAGAGAAGTATTAACTTCATTCTGTGTAGTTTTTGAAATTAGCATTTAAATACCTTTTTTGGCTAGGGTGTTCTCTGAGATAATGACACAATAGCAACTTAACTGGCAAGTCCTATCTCCAGGGTTAACCGCTTTAAATCTTGCTTTCGTATTAATACCTTGAGACAGTGCCACAAAGTGTTGACCAATAACGTGGCTTTTTATCGGAGTATCGTTACCATCTTTACATTGCTTTTTCGTTGTTGGGTCTGGTTATCTTCTGTTCTGTAAAAGCATCAGTTTTCGTTGCTTTCCCTTGCTAATGGCTCAAGTAAGCTAGCGCAGCTGGAGTTTGTATTAATTATCTGGCTTCTGTGCTCTCAAACATTATCTGCATCTAGTAGGCACATTTCTTTTTGCTTTTCCCAGAGCCTTGCTAAATGCGGGGCAGCTGCCACTACTAGCTCTGTATTTGGCACCTTCTGTTTCGCAAGCAAAACATTGAGCCTCTATCTTGCAATCTTTTTTATGGTGATTGCAGCTACCTTCATTTTAAGCATAGCTTGCCAAGTCCTTGTTGCACTTCTAAATTATAAATTCATACCCCAGACACTAGTCGTGTCGGAGTACTCCACATACAATTCTTCTCCAGCTAGTTTTATAAAAACGGCCTCATTTCTTTGCTATAACTTATTTCTATCTTTTCATCGTTGTGACATCCCATGTCATATACTTAATGTTTATTACTCCAAAACACAGAGTTTTATTTCTAAATTATAAAAAGTCAAACCTCGAGCGATCTCGAACCATCGAGCAGTTCACCTTCAATCTCGTGACATATAACTTACTTCTCTTGAAACAAGCTACCGTCGCAAAATTTAAACTACATGTGCAACCTCAAACAATCTTAAAAAACGCTTATCTTACAAAATTAATTCGCACAAGTACACCAAATAATAAGATTGATTAACAACTTCAACATTCTTTACTGCGGATGTACACAAGAAATATCATACACAGTTTTAACAGCAACTTGTAATTAATGTAAAAGCCGAGAAATCAGTGGTTGTAACCATCAATTACGGTAGAATTATTGCACCACAGCTGTGCTCGTGTCAGTTGGGGTTGATTAGGTTAAGATCTGATTCGTAATTCAGATGCTCAACTTGATGCATCTTCCTTAAACGCAAGAGTATAAAAACTCCTTGCTTATGACAAAATTGGCCTTTCCTCTTGCATCAAATGCTCCAGAGTAACTATAGCGGTTAGACAGTTAGTTCTATTGCGTCTTTCAAGCGAATGTAAGATTTAGTTTAGTGATTAAACTACGTGTAAGAAGCGTGCATTTCAAGAAAATATAAGACATAGTTCAGTGACTGAGCTGTGTGAGAAAAGACCGAGCAAACCAGGCCACTGTAAGCTCGCCTTAAAAGTTAATAATTCAGCTTAATGTGAAGGTCAAGCTGCCTTACGCATACCAATATAAGCGCAGCCCAATTAAAACAATATACAACAAGTTGACCAGAACGATCCCAACATGTACAATTGCGATAATATATTCTTTAATAGCAACCCTAATGACACACAAATTTTCCTGACTACGTTTAATTTAGACAGAAGAATAGTTTTGCACCCAGCTCGTCAATATCAAAATAAGGATTCTATTGATCAATCCGTAAAATTGTTGGAAAAATCAAATGAAGTGCAATCTTACCAACCTTTGAACGACTTGTAAAAAAAATCATTAAAATTTAAGCCCCACACAACCATTACAACACCAAGACCAATTAATAGCCTATTTAAATTGCACCTTTCACACAACCTTATTCCATAGTGTACTTCTCCAATGAAAAATTACCCGTGCACTTGCAAAAACGTTAAGATACAACGTGAATTCCGAAATGACACAAGCTTTCGCTCAAGGTTAAACTCTTTTAATAATCAGCAAAATTTCACATACAGTTCTTCTAAGCCAGGCCATTATTTAAACGGAAACAGTGCTATTGGGGTGAAAACTACTACTGGTATATTCATAGGTGAATCAGCAGTAACATACGATAAAGGTGTCTGTTTTACAATGGCTGTAAATACTTGAAAAGAGCCAGTAGAAATTGAGATCCCTCCTCAAAATTTCATACCTTTTGATCTAGATGATTCAGAAAATTTTCTTGACTCAGATTTTAGGGATAATGTTCCCAACATAACAAAAGAGACAAGAATTAATGTATTACGAAAAACTTTTGCCGGTACCGTCATCATAAGACAAGCTATATACAATCTTACTGACTAGTAAAAGAGTATTAAGATCTATTTTAAATCAAAGGTGATGCTGCTGTACGTACGTCATATGTATAATGTAATATTATCAACTGACGATATACCTGTTTTAACTTGATAATATAGATACCCTTCTTCTCATTTCTAACTACTGACGCATCTAACTAAGCTTTAAGTGCTGTTTTAAGTCAAGAAGAACTAAGAGGAGACCAAAATGTATTCTACGTGTCGTACACTCTTTATAAATGTGAAAGAAATTACTCCACTACTAAAAAAAAATATTTAGCAGTATAAGCCGCCGTACAATATTTTTTACACTATTTTTACGGATGAAAATTTGCAGTTTACGGAGACCATGAACCTTTGACATGAATAATTAATAAATGACCCCATGAGTCGCCTTAATCGATAGAAAGCAAAACTCTGCTGGTACAACTATACCTATAAGTACAAACCCGATCTTTTTCATTCAAATGCTGACACTTTATCACGTAACCCTGTAGATTCTTATGACATAAATACCGTAAGAAATGATACATATTTTAAGGTGAGGCGTAAAAGGGTAAAAAAAACTTTAACATCCAGCAGTAACAAAAGAAGTAGTTGCTTTTACAGTTTAACCTCTGACAGCGAGTCCAGTAATTATAAAACATTACAGTCCCCTTTGTTACCGTAAAATCCTATCTTGAAAGTCCCTTGATAAACAAAAATATCTACTGCACGTGCTAATAAGGCGAGCCATTTACACAACTAGACTTCAAGTAAATTTAAAGCCACTACTACAGAAAAGCATGAGATAAAAGTAAGAAAAGAAGGCTCTAAAAATCCTCCTTCCAATGTATTGCCAGAAATGAAAGAAGGGCAAGGAGAACTCACTGGACCCTTAATAGCTCAAATGTTGCTTATGAATAGCTCAAAAGCGCCGAGCTTATGAAGAACGAAGTTCATCTCTCCTGACAGAGCGATGGCCACTTCAGATTCTGATGATACGGAAATTCTAGATACATCAGAAGATGAAAAGAACCAGCAAGCACCGATACCCCAAAGAGATAAATCTCTACTACCTTGTCCATGAATACTTAACTAGATTCATCATCTATTTTAATCATAACAGATAATGGGTTACAACAAAAACCTATTACTAGAGCCAGTGACTTGGAAAAAATATTTAACCCTTTAGCACAATTTTCAACTTCTACGACTTCTACAAATAAGAAAATCTAAACTGCACCTCGAAAATCACTGGGATTTAAGTTCAACACGTTAGTTATCATTAAGTACATTAGAAAATTAAATGGTTGCTAAAATAAGGCAAAATCCAAAGCTGCAATCCACCGCTTAAAGATCAATGCATGAAGATGCTTCGGAAAGCAGTTCAAATGAAAATAATGATAAAAAATATCCTTTATCTAACAGTTTGCAAAATATAAATTTTGCTGACCTATTTTTATATTGGGATTATTACATACCGCCGCAAACAACAGAGAATGAAACAGAAAATAGCAAACCAGAGTCGACCGAAACAAGTTTTTAGAATTTAAAAACTTCGTCTAATAATTGACTAGAATATACTAGACTATTCTGATGACTCTTAAGATTTTATAGAAAAGGAAAGCTTTCTAATAAGATGAAAATCATCTATAAGGCACTCCAAAAATACATCTACGGTAATAGAAAACGATTTCGATACTGTATGGTGAGAGCCTAATGTTTCTACTATTGAACAAGAAGATAGAAAAAAAGCTAGAGAAAAAGAAAAAACGCATGATAGTTTACTTAACACACCTTTTTATTTAAGTGCTCAACAGCAAGACACATTCATAAAACAGCATTATGCCCTAAAGCAGCGTAACTTGACACTGTCTACCCGTCCTACAGCCGCATTCGAAATGTTATGTCAAACGTGATGACCAAGTCGGCCGTACAAAAAGCACGATAATCAAACCTTTGATAAAAACGAAAATGGTTTACCTCGAAATATTAAGGACACGAGAATGTTTAACATATGCAAAGGACAGCATTATAGCGTTCATTTCAGCCGACTTGACACCTTATTCTATTAACAATAAATTATTATAAGATTTAAATTATATTCGGAAACCCTTATTGAATAAAATGCAACCACAAGTAAGTGACGTCATAACAACTAATTATAAAAATTAATAAGTATTCTGTTTGGTTATCAAAAAAAGAGTAAAAGATGAAATATTGCTTTAAGATCTTTACTTATGCTTTGAAGGTTTAGACAAAGCAATAGAAAATAAAAATAAAGAAGCATTGAGAATTTCTAGAAAGGGTGAAATAACCAATAATTTACCCAGAAGAATGTTGCCCAAAGCAATTCATGAAGAACTCAGTCATGTAAGTATTAATATAACTGTATGTTTTAGTAAATGTGCTTATTTATCAAAAGAAATGAGACAACAAAAATTAATAGAATGCTACAACAGTCTTTTTGGTGGACACAGAGCCAAGAATAAAACTTATAGAAAAATACGAATAGTGTATTACTGGGAAGGTATGAGAAAAGGTATTGAATATTTCGTACGAAAATGCAAAATTTGCCATAAACAAAAACTAACATTGATGGAAACCAAAGAACCTTTGATAATAACTGATACTCCAGCTGAAGTTTTCTCTAGAATAGCAATTAACACTGTAGGACCATTGGCAACAACAACATCTGGTAATAAACATATGTTAGCTAAATAATCTTTATTTTTAAAATATTTTGTAGCAGTAACTCTACCCGACATCGAAGCTATCACAATCACAGACGCTCTGGCAAAACACGTCACAGCGTTGTATTTAGTGCCTAAAATAATACTCAGCCACAATGAAAAGAGTTTTTGGAATGATGTATCAACAAATTTAGCCAAAATTTTTGGTTTTAACATTAAGACCACTACACCTTACCAACCCCAATCTAACAGTTCGCTAAAACGTATGCACACTACGCTTGCAAGCTTTTTAAAAACAAAAGCTTTAACTAAACAGAACTGGGAAGAAGAGATATAAATATAAAAAATAAAAGCTCACGATGAACTCACTCAATGTCAACAGAAAAGTAAATAAAATTATGATAAACATACAAGACCTCAGAGTTTAAACGTTGGTTTGGAAGTTTACGCAATAAAAGAATACCGGGAACGAAAATTAGACAAATATGACAACGGAATTTTTAAAATCACCAATATAAATAAATATAATAACAACCAAGCCCTTAAAGCAAATAATGAAAAATAATTTATTTAATAATGAGATAAAGCATAGCATTGTTACAAATTAGACTGCCCCAACGAGACTTACTCTAATTTAAGTACGCATAAGACAAAAATAAGAGTTTTTTTCTTAACACTTGCAATTCACTACATGTCCATGAATAGTTATTTTTATACGTTATATTTTGAGTTATCAGCCAAGTTTTACCAGTACAACCAGTTAATATTTGTAACTTTATTGTGAACTCCAAATTTTTTATCATCAAATAAAATTTCACAACATTTTTTTTCACAAACTTACGTATAATACTGGTTAAAATTATACTCTCTTATTGTATAACATACAACTTCTAAAGATAAAACGATCTTTATGCATGTGTGAGACTATGAACGGAGAATTTAACGTTTTAAAAATGTTTTTTCAACCACTGACCTTCAACATTATTTTGTTTAACAGTAATGCATTGTATAGTTGTAACAAAAATCTACAGTAGAATTCATGTCTTTTGGATCACAAAAAGCTTTTTAAATATGTGAAACATCAATAAAAATAAACCTCATGTTAATATAATACAATTTTACACGGGATTAGAAACGACATAATAAAGGCATAGTAGCAATACTGCAGTACCTCCTCTCATTCGATTTAAATTAAGTAATAGAGCAAGGTCAATGGAGCATAATAGATCCCGCAGAAATGTCGCATTCAACATTAATGCCATTAGAATACTGTGTAAAATGCACAGCATCTACCTCTACTGCATAACACAACTTGTTGAAGCTGAAATTACGAAGTAAAAAAACCAAGACTTTCTGATGACTTTTATCAACACGCCCAGCAAACAGTTCGTCACAACTCATTCCACACAAAAGATCTATACCAACCTCATCTTATGCTTCGGTGACAGTGCACCACCACACTATATAATGATCTGAGAAAAGAGAAGAGAAAAAGGAGAAAAAAAACTGACCAATAACATGAAATTACATTATTCATAAATCAATTGCAAACCTCATTCCTACCGAACTGTGTAAGATTGTGACCATTAAGCTGCCATTTTTAAATGACAATCCATTCTACAATGACAACTGTAGCAGAACATTACCTACTCTAAGTTCAACAAGGACTTGTAACGACGAAATCTCAAAAAATAATAATTAACCTTATAAAGTGTATCGGTTCATATGTATAACATAATTTGTATGCCTTATTCTTATAATTGAATATTTTATACTACTAAAAATATGTAAATATATATATTATAATTGTGTTCGGATTTTAAGTACTTGACATGGGTTAGAATATTTTCCCACTTATGGTAGCCAAGGGCGGCCATCAGCTAGGGGGGGGGGTGTAACTTTCCATGTCAAATACTTGATATTTATTACTCTAAAACACAGAGTCTCATTTTTTAAATATAAAAAGCCGAACCTCAGAAATCTTGAACCATCAAGTGGTATACCTGATTCCGCATGCAATCGCGTGACTTATAACTTACTTCTTTTGATACAAGCTAATGTCGCAAATCTCGAACTGAACGTGCAACCTTAAACAATCATATAAAATGCTTATCTGGCAGAATCTATTTGCACAAGTACACCAAATAACGTGATTAATTAACAACTTTAACATCATTACTGTGAAATTAATGTACCACAACTTTGCTTGTGTCAATTAAGATTAATTAGGTTAAGCTCTAATTAATCGTTCAGATTTCTAACTTAACGCATCCTCCTTAAACTTAAAAGTATAAAAACTCCTCACTCATAACAATATTTGCCATTTGTCTTACACTAAGTGCTCTAAAAACACTAAAAAGGTTGGAGAGTGAACTTTGTTGCGTCTTTCACGTGGGTGTAAGACTTAGGTCAGTGACTAAGCTATATGTTAAAAGCGTGCATTTTAAGCAAATGTAAGACTTATTTTTTTGACTAAGTTGTGTTAGAAAAGCTCGAGCACAGCCAGCCACTGTAAACTCGCCTAAAAAGTAAATCAAGGAGAAACAAAAAAAAACCATTGACTGGAGTTCTGACGTTAAATGCTGAAGCATAATTATTTTTAACGTCACAAGTGCTCTCGTGTAGGATAAGAAACATCGTTGGAGCCAACCTTGTAAGATCTTGCGACTGCATGCATGCAAACAGCGGATAACTGATGATTATAAGAGTAAGTTAAGTTAAAGAAACTATAAATTGTATAAAATTGTAAACGCGAATCTAAAACTTATTAATTTATACTATTTCTAAAATTGACTATTTCTGGCTATTCTAAATTTATTAAATTATCAGACAAAACCTACCTTAGTTGTTGATTAAATTAATTGTCCTCAATTAGAATATTTTATTTACCTAATTATTTAAAACATTTAAAGATTTCATAATTTGAATTAATTTACACATAGCTCTGACCTTAATGAATAAATTTAATATAGTGGAAAAACAAAATTGACACTGCATGACATAGACCTTTACAGGAACGTGAGATGAAAAGACGAATAAGATACACTACAACCGTATGACATAAAACATAAACTCTATCAATAAATTAATGTCACTCAACGTTCACCCATCCATACATATCATTCGGTAAAACCTAACACCACAACGCTGAGTCAACGATTTTAAAGAAATGTATACAGCGAATAAAAGCAAATAAAGAATATGAGCCGATGGCTCGTTTCTGATGAACAAAAGTTACATGCATTTGTTTGTAGCATCTCCTTGTAGACGACTTCTGCCCTTTACTTATAAAAGTTCAGACGTACAAAAATTAATTTACTGGCATTTTTCTTAAAGTCAGTGCGCTGTTAAACTTCTTCTTGGAGATACTTTTTTCTTGTCTTTCAGAGGTGCCTGCTTTCTTTCATTAACGATTTGTTACCATGGTTAATGGTTATCGTTGGTGTTATTATTATTATTGTTTTTGTTTTTATTGCTTAACTTTATTGCCCTTAAACTAATAACAGCATTAACATTTTTTTTTTTTTTAAGACGCCCTGGTAACGAGGTTTGACCATGCTGTCCTTATAGCTTGTATTTTTTTAATAGCCTGTCGGTCCACTGCTTTTTAAATACTTTGTAAAATCTTTGTCATTTTATCAAGTACTCTTTTCTCCTGTTTTCCAGTATTGCTTAGAAATTTTTCGTAAGTAAGCGACTACCGTTGATTTAGCTACTGCGAGCCAATTTTCATTCTGGCTTTATTATTATAATCATTACTATTCACCATGCTTTAATTAGATTATAACAAACTGTGAATGTCTCTAAGAAATTACCACCGGGGGAACTTAGCATTTATTAATGTTGGTCATTTTAGATCTTTTTCGGGAATCAACCCTAGATTTTTTTAAGATATTTATTTCTCTTCTTGCCATTTTGATACATGGAAACCACTTTTTTTATTCAGACCAGTTACTGGCACAAACCTTGACCACTACAGTGCATCGAAACCGTACACTCACAAGAAACTCGCCTCCATTCACTACCTAAAAAGCATGCTCACTTCAGGCAAACTTCCTTAGCCTGAAGATCATTTAAATCACTGTTATTTAAAATATAAGTATCCTTATCAACAATTTAATCATCTTGATCATTATTATTATGACTGTATCCATTATTATAATGCCCGCTATCTTCAACGTCATTATCATTATTGTCATTATCATTGCTATCACTAAAATAATTAACATGATTGTTACCATCATAAGTAAAATCAGTATTATTCTTATGCTGGTTATAATCACTATTTCTTTTATGAATATTAACACAATAGTGTGTATAAAAATTATCATTAGTATACTTTTCATTATTTTTTTTTTTTTATGAGTATCATTATCATTAGTGCTATAATTTTTTTTACTATTATTGTCATTATGAGTATCAAGAACGTTATCATTATCATTAGTTTCCAGAACATCATCATTAACATTTTTATCAAAAACATCATCATTATCGTCATTGATATCATTATTATCATTATGTTCATCATTATTACTATCATCATAATCATTGACATCATCATCACTGTTATGAGCATTATCATGATTATCTGTATCAATAATATAATCATAATTATTATCGTTATCATCATCACCATTATTATAAAAATTATTGTCTTCGTTATTAAAATCATTGATATTCTTTTTTCCTTTTTTTTAGGGTTACAGCAACATCACTAAGACCTAGCTGACGAGGCCACATGCTTAATAACTGTGTGTAGAAAGGAGAAGTGTATTGCTACTTTCATTCCAAATCCCTTAATGTCATACCTCATCCATTGGTAAAGTGTGAGTATCGTCGATAAAATACTTTGCTAGTAAAACTGACACTCACTGCACCAATGGTACAGCAGTTTCACTAGACACTGTGTAGCTTTTTACTGGAAAAGACACTATACCTTAGGATATTATTCCTTCGCCAGATAAGCCGGTACTCCTTAAAAAAGCATTAGATCCAGGCTAATTAGCATTCTTAAAAAAGCCCTTTGTTTTAGGAACTACAACTTTGCCAGTGAGGCCATCCATCACGGCCTGTCGCATTGACTCTACTTATTTCTACCTCAAGCCCTGACTGTTACGCATTTTATTAGGCTCAAAGACCTAGGGGGCGCGAAAAACAAGCCATGGAATGACTCTTAAGAAAAATTCAACAGAAAAATCTACCTCGAAACAGTCAGTAGTACAAATATACTTTTCCCGAAAAAAAAAGTTATTGAACCAATTTGCATCCACCGAAAATTAAACCAACGACCCCTAGAACAGTGTTAAATCAGTTAAAATCACCTTTAGCATCCAGCTAACACTACTCTTATTAAAATTATTTTCATGATCATCATTGTTAATGTTTTTATCATCATAATTACCGTTAACTTTGTCATCAACAATAACGAAATCATGCTTATCATCACGGTACTTATCAATGAAAGAGTTTTTTTTTCATAATAATTTGGCTGGTTTAAAACTCCATTACCTTTATTTCTAT
>NW_019379771.1:998907-1012334 GCF_000648655.2 Copidosoma floridanum | reverse complement strand
TAATAAAAATAGTTCAAATAATATTATGACTGCAAAGATAAAGATAATAGTACCAATACTGAAAATCAAAATAATCATAATAATGTTAACGACAATACAGATTACACTTAAAATTATTATAATTATGATAATGATAATAGCTTAGACCATGAAAATAGCAATTATAATTATGATGACAAGATAAATAATAACTATATGTTAACTATTATGATAATTATCTGAAAAGTAATAACACTATTGATTGAAAAAATGATAATGGTAATAATGGAACTTTTAATGTCGATAGGAAAAGAGATACCGAAAATTAAAATAACTTTATTAATAAGGACCATTATGATAGTAAGAGATCTGTAAAAAATGATAGTGTTAAGTATAATATAGATGACAAATATTATAACAACAAAAATAACAGTGAATATGAAAGTGATAATTATTATGCGAATAGTATATTATGTTTAGTATAATAAAAATAAGTATAATGGTAATTGTTCTAAGGGTAATGGCTATTATCATCATAGTTATAATAGTAATTAATATAATTATTATTATAAGCATATTGATAATAATACTAAGTATGTTGATAATGAGAATCGTTAAAACAATAATATTTATAAGCATAATAAAATGAATAGTAATCTTGACATTTTCATATTATTGATTAAATTAATATAATACCAATTATAGTATTTATAATGACAATAGTTAGGATTAAAATGATAATGGTAATGAAAACAATGACAATGATGACGAAAAAAATAGTGTTGATAATTTTAATGATGACGATAATAATGATAATTATAGTAACAATAGTCATTATGATACTAACAATAATTATTATGATAAGTTCTATTATAAGAATATTTATAATGACCATGATAATCATAATGTTACTGATAATGATAATGACAATAGTCATGATGCTGATGACATTAACAACCATGATAATCATGATGATAATAGTAATATAAATAATGAAGTAAATAACTAGCAAAATCATTGTTTTTAAATAATCTTTTTCTATTCATAAGTACCGTGATAATAAGCATGACTTTGTTGATGATAATGACAAGTTTAACTATAATGATCAAAACAATCATAACGATAATCATACATTAATATGAATAAAAGTGATGCTAGCTAAACAGTGAGTGTAATTTTCACTGATTTTGTTTTATTCTAGGGGTCGTAGGTTTGATTCTTGGTGGATGCAGATTTTTTTTGAAATTTTCTTTATCGGTAAAAGTATAAATGTAACCTGGGCTGTTTTGGGGTGGCTTTTTCTGTGGAAATTTTTTTAGAGTCCTTTCAGATTTTTTTTTCTTGTCTCTTCGGTTTTCGAGCATTATGAAATGCGAAACAGTCACGGTTATAGGTAGAGATAAGCGGAGTTAATGCACTAGGCAGTAATAGCCTTACTGGCAAGGAGTTGTTACGAAAATTTAGGGCTTTTTTGAGAATTCTAATCAGCCTGGATGCGATGCTTTGTTAAAGAGCGCTGGTTTATGTGGTGAGGGGTTGAAGTCCTAGATAAAAGTGTCCCCTCACGTGAAAGGCTACACAGTGGCAAGGGAGCCTGCTGCACCATAGGTGCAGAGAGTGCCAGCTTCACTAGCAAGGTGTTTCAGAAGACGATATTTACACTGGACCCGTGGATTAGGTATGGCATTAAGGGTTTTGAAATAGATGCAGCAATACACCCCCTTCCCTTACACAGGTAGTGCCTGTGAGGCCTCGTTAACCAAGTCTGAGCGATGTTGCTGTGACCCAAAAATAATAAGAAAAAAAAGATATTAAAGATTATGACAATCAAGATGATGATCATTATAATCATAATGATGATGACGATTATGAAAAAAAAATCAGTATGTTATTAATACAGATAATTACGATAATAATAATAATGGTGATATAATGTTCATAATTATAATAATAATAATGATAANACGAAAAAAATAGTGTTGATAATTTTAATGATGACGATAATAATGATAATTATAGTAACAATAGTCATTATGATACTAACAATAATTATTATGATAAGTTCTATTATAAGAATATTTATAATGACCATGATAATCATAATGTTACTGATAATGATAATGACAATAGTCATGATGCTGATGACATTAACAACCATGATAATCATGATGATAATAGTAAAATGAATAATGAAGTAAATAACCAGCAAAATCATTGTTTTTAAATAATCTTTTTCTATTCATAAGTACCGTGATAATAAGCATGACTTTGTTGATGATAATGACAAATTTAACTATAATGATCAAAACAATCATAACGATAATCATACATTAATATGAATAAAAGTGATGCTAGCTAAACAGTGAGTGTAATTTTCACTGATTTTGTTTTATTCTAGGGGTCGTAGGTTTGATTCTTGGTGGATGCAGATTTTTTTTGAAATTTTCTTTATCGGTAAAAGTATAAATGTAACCTGGGCTGTTTTGGGGTGGATTTTTCAGTGGAAATTTTTTTAGAGTCTTTTCAGAGTTTTTTTCCTTGTCTCTTCGGTTTTTGAGCATAATGAAATGCGAAACAGTCACGGTTATAGGTAGAGATTAGCAGAGTTAATGCACTAGGCAGTAATAGCCTTACTGGCAAGGAGTTGTTACGAAAATTTAGGGCTTTTTTGAGAATTCTAATCAGCCTGGATGCGATGCTTTGTTAAAGAGCGCTGGTTTATGTGGTGAGGGGTTGAAGTCCTAGAACAAAGTGTCCCCTCTCGTTAAATGCAACACAGTGGCAAATGATGACGATGGTATGACAATGATGATGAATTAAAAAGTGTTGATGACAATAATAATAACGATGACATTTATCAGAATATTTATAATGATAATTATTAGAATGATGATGATAATGATAGTGATAATAATTATGATGATGATGATGATGATGATGATAATGATAACGACAATAATCACCATAATAATAGAAATAAAGGTAATGGAGTTTTAAACCAGCCAAATTATTATGAAAAAAAAACTCTTTCATTGATAAGTACCGTGATGATAAGCATGATTTCGTTATTGTTGATGACAAAGTTAACGGTAATTATGATGATAAAAACATTAACAATGATGATCATGAAAATAATTTTAATAAGAGTAGTGTTAGCTGGATGCTAAAGGTGATTTTAACTGATTTAACACTGTTCTAGGGGTCGTTGGTTTAATTTTCGGTGGATGCAAATTGGTTCAATAACTTTTTTTTTCGGGAAAAGTATATTTGTACTACTGACTGTTTCGAGGTAGATTTTTCTGTTGAATTTTTCTTAAGAGTCATTCCATGGCTTGTTTTTCGCGCCCCCTAGGTCTTTGAGCCTAATAAAATGCGTAACAGTCAGGGCTTGAGGTAGAAATAAGTAGAGTCAATGCGACAGGCCGTGATGGATGGCCTCACTGGCAAAGTTGTAGTTCCTAAAACAAAGGGCTTTTTTAAGAATGCTAATTAGCCTGGATCTAATGCTTTTTTAAGGAGTACCGGCTTATCTGGCGAAGGAATAATATCCTAAGGTATAGTGTCTTTTCCAGTAAAAAGCTACACAGTGTCTAGTGAAACTGCTGTACCATTGGTGCAGTGAGTGTCAGTTTTACTAGCAAAGTATTTTATCGACGATACTCACACTTTACCAATGGATGAGGTATGACATTAAGGGATTTGGAATGAAAGTAGCAATACACTTCTCCTTTCTACACACAGTTATTAAGCATGTGGCCTCGTCAGCTAGGTCTTAGTGATGTTGCTGTAACCCTAAAAAAAAGGAAAAAAGAATATCAATGATTTTAATAACGAAGACAATAATTTTTATAATAATGGTGATGATGATAACGATAATAATTATGATTATATTATTGATACAGATAATCATGATAATGCTCATAACAGTGATGATGATGTCAATGATTATGATGATAGTAATAATGATGAACATAATGATAATAATGATATCAATGACGATAATGATGATGTTTTTGATAAAAATGTTAATGATGATGTTCTGGAAACTAATGATAATGATAACGTTCTTGATACTCATAATGACAATAATAGTAAAAAAAATTATAGCACTAATGATAATTATTATCATTATACTTGTAATTTCTATAATTACAATAAATTCTCGAAGACCTCGGAAACAAAACCATAATAATAGAAATGATGATAATGACAAAAACGATAATAGTAATGATGATAATATAAATGCTCATTATAATGATGTTGATTATTAGGATTATCACGAAAGTGATTGCACTGATTATGATAATAATGATTGTGATAATAATAACAATAATAATAATATCAATAATGGAAATGATAATGATTTTTACAATCTCAATGATACAAGTGGTAAAAAAAAAGTAATAATTTGCATGATTCTAACGACTATGACAATAAAAGACGTGTAAATATAAAAATGTTAAATATGNATAAGAATACTAATATTTTAAAAAACTATGATTTAAATGATATGATGAAATAAAGTGGTTGTCATGTATTAAGACAGCAAGATGAAAGATGAATCTCGTAAGAAAATCTAGGGTAGTTTTCCGAATAAGATCACCATTAATAAAAGCTTTGTGCCTCAGGTCCCTATTGCTTAGATACATCCACAATTTGTTTTAATCTGATTGAAGCCTGGTTCACTAGTGTCAGCCTTGTAGATCCTAGAAAATACCGCAAAGTCGTCTAGCACAAAAGTGCTATGCTTTTGAATACTTAAAAGTAAGACTTAACTATAGGTCAGCTAATCAACTGGTTGAATAAATCCCATTATAAAGATAAGATTAGCCAGAATAAAAAGTAGCTTGCATTGGCTCAATCAACGGTAGTCGCTTACTTACAAATAATTCCTGAGCGATGCTGAAAGAAAGCAGAAAAAGTCACTTGATAGGATGACAGAGATTTTATAAAGTATTGAAAAAGCAGTAGACAGACAGCCTAACTGCAGTTAGGACATCATGTTTAGTAAAGTTTACTTTGAAAAAATCTGTGGACTTCTGAAAAACCTTGAAGGTTGCTGTCTCAAGGCTATAGAGAAAATATTAGCTATAAAGACAGCTTTGTCAATCCTCGTGACTAGGCAGTCTTAAAAAAAAAGTAGAGATGTTGTTGCTATTATTAGTCAGAGGGCAACAAAAAAAAGCAATAAGAACAACAACAACAACAACAACAACAACAACAACAACAACAACAACAACAACAACGATGACCATTGACCATGGTAACAAATCGTTAATGAAAAAATCCGGTAACTTGAAACCACAAGAAGAAATTGACCACAGAAAAGATAGCGTTTAACAGCACACTGACTTTAAGAAAAAAGCCAGTAAATCGATTTGTTACGTCCAAACTTCTATAAGTAGAGGGTGGAACTTAGAAAGTTGTTTCGTCGATACATTTCTATGAAATCGTTGACTCGTTGTTGTGGTGTTAGGTTTTACTGAGTTATATGTATGGAGTGGTGTACGTTGAGCTGGCGTTAATTCTTTGTTAAAGTCTATTCGTCTTTTCATCTCACGTCCTTGTAAATGTCGATGTCAAGCAGAGTCTATTTTATTTTTCTCCGATATTTGATATATTTATTAAGGTTAAAACTATGTGTCAATTAATAAAAATTATAAGATCTTAAAATGTATAATAAAATTAGGTGATTGGTATATTTTTAAATGAAGACGATTGAGTAAATTAACAACCAAGTTAAATTTTATTTGATGATGTTATAGACTTAAAAAAGCCAGAAATAGTCAATTCCAGGACTAGTATAAATAAATAAGCTCCAGATTTGCATTAACAATTTTATACAATTTTTAGTTTTTTTAACTTAACTTACTTTTATGATCATTGGTTAGCCGCTGTTTGCGTGCATGCAGTCGCAAGATCTTACAAGGTTGGCTCCAACGATGTTTCTAATCCTACACGAGAGCACTTGTGACGTTAAAAATAATTATGCTTCAGCATTGAACGTCAGAACTCCAGTCAATGGTTTTTTTTTGTTTCTCCTTGATTTACTTTTTAGGCGAGTTTACAGTTGCTGGCTGTGCTCGAGCTTTTATTACACAGCTTAGTCACATAACTAAGTCTTACATTTGCTTAAAATGCACGCTTTTAACATATAGCTTAGTCACTGACCTAAGTCTTACACCCACGTGAAAGACGCAACAAAGTTCACTCTCCAACCTTTTAAGTGTTTTTAGAGCACTTAATGTAAGACAAAAGGCAAATATTGTTATGAGTGAGGAGTTTTTATACTTTTAAGTTTAAGGAGGATGCGTTAAGTTAGAAATCTGAACGATTAATTAGAGCTTAACCTAATTAATCTTAATTGACACAAGCAAAGTTGTGGTACATTAATTTTACAGTAATGATGTTAAGAACTTTTGTTCCTTTTGATTTTACATTTAATACAAGTTGCTGTCGAAGTTGTGTATGATATTTTATGTGAACATCCACAGTAAAGAATGTTAAAGTTGTTAAGTAATCACATTATTTGGTGTACTTGTGCAAATTAATTTTGTAAGAAATGCGTTTTGTAAGATTGTTTGTGGTTGCACGTCCAGTTCAAGATTTGCGACAATAGCTTGTATCAAAAGAAGTAAGTTATATGTCACGCGATTGCAGAATCAGGTACATCACTCGATGGTTCGAGATCGCTGAGGTTTAACTTTTTATAATTTAAAAATGAAACTCTGTATTTTAGAGTAATAAACATAAAGTTTATAACATTGGAAGCCACACGCCCCTCCACCCTTAGCTAATTGCCACCTTTGGCATTCATAAGAGCGAAAATGGTCTAACCCATGTGAAGTGCTAAAAATTCGAGCACAATTATGATATTTATACATATTTCAAGTAGCATTAAATATTTAATTATAATAATAAGGCATACAAGTTATGTTGTACATATGATCTGATACAATTTATAAGGTCAATTATTATTTCGTCAGATTTTGTCGTTACAAGTCCGTGTTGAACTCATTGTTAGTAATGTTATGCTATAGTTATAATTGAAGAATAGATTGTTATTTGTAAATGGCAGCTAAATCATCACAATTTTGTATAGTTCGGTAGGAATAAGGTTTGCACTTGATTGATAAATATGATAATTTCAAGTTGTTGGTAACTTTTTTCTCTTTTCTCTTCTCTTTTCGTAAGTCATTATATGGTATGATGGTGCACTGTAATCAAAGCATAAGATAAGGTTGGTATATATTTTTTGTCTGGAACAAGTTATGAACAATTGTTCGCTTGGCATGTGGATTGAAGTCAGAAGAGAGTTACCGGTTTCTTCACTTCTTAATTGCAGCTTTAATCGGTAGTGTATTTACCTGTCCAATCTATACTTTAATCTAGGGCCTTTTTGTTTTTTACCCTTTGATGTTTAAGCAAAAGGTTTTTGTATTTAGTTTTAGTGACTCCTTCCACTTTTATATTTTTCTTTTTAGGATTCAAGTTAGTCCTTTTCTCACTGAAGACCTTAGCAATACTCTGCCCTTTCATGATCTTAACAAGAACGTTATTTTTCCTTGTTTCTTCTTTTCTTGTCTCATAGGTCAAGTAGGGGTCCTTTAGATAATCGCTCAATTCTCCTAAGAGATAGTCTGGTGTTCTAAATGTGAGTTTTAGAGTGCGAAGCATGTCTTCCCACCTTGCTGAGTTGAAAGCGTTCTTTATATCCAAGGTCACCAGAAGAACGAGGGATCTTGCTCTATGGCACATGCATCGAGTGCTCTGAACTGCTTTGACTACTTTATCTACTGCTCCTATGATAGACCTTGCTTTCCTGAATTGGTACTGCCAGTGAGATAAGTCTTCCATGTTTTGTGTGGCCTGTAGAAGACGGGCTTTAAGCAGCTTTTAGTATAATTTTTAATTTATGTCCAGCATGCATAATGGCTTGAAAGATGATGGGGAGTTAGGCTTCCCCTTGCCTTTATCGATCAGCCGTGCGTTTTTCCAGAGAGTTGGAAACACCTTCTTTTGCAAACATGCATTGTATACTGCCTATAGCCATCTAATCCAGGGGTTTTTTTTATTTTCAAGCGATTCGGCTGCTACCTTAAGTTTCTTCTTAGTGAATAAAGGTACATCTTCTATGAGCTTTAAGTCCGCTCGATCTTCGAGTTCTGGATGCGTGAAAAATAACGTATCCACGATTTACCTCATAGTATTCACGTCTTTGTTTGCAGTTGGTGCCAGTCTTACCAGTTTTTTTATCACTATTTGATATGCTTTTCCCCAAGGTACGTTATTTACTTCCTGCCACAGAGTCTACCAGTACTGATTTTTGCTGTTCTTAATAGCAGCTTGCATCATCTTTCTTCTAAGCTAGTACTAAGCGTAACTTTGTCCGGCCTTCGGTCTATTTCTGGCCCTTTGATTAAGGCGTCTGTGTTTGAGACATCGGCGCCTCAATTTGGCAATTCTCTCGTTTCACCAGTAAGTTTAGCGTTTTCCGTTCCATCTTTTTTTCTGGGCAGGGAAGCCTTGCATGCAGTTTTTATAAGTTGCATAGTTTCCTCAATGAGTTTCTGTACTCTTTTTGTATTCAGGTTTGGTTCATTGCTTTGAATAGCAGCGATGCCATTTTCGACTTTTTTCGCTAGTCGCTTTGTATCTAGCGTCTTAACATTCTATCCTGTTTTGCGTGCAATATCTCTGCTGTCTATCGTATCAGAAATTTTGAAGTCAATACATTAGTAATTACTACCATTTTCATTCTCAATTAACTGCCATTTTTTTACTCTTGGCGGAAAGTTCTTCGAAGCCAGTGTAATTTCTGGTATTAATTCGCCAAATTCCAGCCTTTAAAAAATTGTAGTTTTTTTTTTGTTTTCAGGGACCAGTTCTAGCCTTGACGCCATATTTAGGACTACCCGGCCCCTAAAATTTGTTGTTGGCATTTTTTATTTTACTGCTCTTGCATTAAAGGCTTTAGTGACTATAAGGTTACCCTTCATGCTATTTCTGATAGTATCTTCGAGGTTGTTTATTATTTTTCTGTATTTCTCGATACTAGTGTTTGATGAAGTATAACACCAAATTAAAAAACCCATAACCCTGATAAATAATTTCTTTTCAAACTCTTGGCATAAAATCTGGTTTCTTTTTTTTCTGTCCAGAGCCTGTCTAAAGGCCCTGCACACACTAGATCCAGGCACATGATTGGTGCTTTCTTCTTCATCCACAGATTTACTGCATAGGATACATTTTGGTTCAGCCTCGCAGTCCTTGGCTCTGTGTTTGTCCTTTTGGCATCTTCAGCAAAGATCTGATTAGCCCAGGCCTCTACAGGCGTGTCTTTTGTGCCCATATCCCAGTTACCTATAGTATCACTGGACGATGATCCTGTACCTTAGTCAGCACCTGATTATATTACTGCTATTATTCCTTTTCTCAAAAATGACAAAGCACCAGCCTCATCCATTTAGGCTAGCGCCATTTTCTCTTGCCATCGATTCGGCGGTAGCATAGCCACTTTGCTATTGTCTGGATCTTCTTCTACGGTTTTAGCAGCCTCTTGGATAGCTTTTATTACTTATTCTTTATCAGTGACTGACTCTAAGTCCAATTTCTTCCAGGTAACTCTAGGTTTCCTTGATTGTACCTTTTCTGCAGTTCCGATAGCTAATAACATGGCCTGCGTCAACTTCTCTTTGTCTTTGGTGTTTTTGGAGAGCTCCACTGGAATACAACCAGTCTTTGTGCTGCATATTTATGTAACTTCTGCACCACAGCTTTTCGGGTTGATAGCGTTACGGACTGCTTCCAGTGCTTTCACGTATGATTTTCCTGCTGCTGGTTTTACGAGTATGCCTTCATTTCTTTCCTTTGCCTTTCTATACTTCTTTATTTCCTTTCCTAGCTCATTTTCGTTCAAAGTCGGTATGCTACCTTCCTTCTAGCAGCTACTTACTGCTTGTTGTTTGCAAGGGCCTGCTTTCTTTTGCTAATAACTTCCTTTCACAGTTCATCATCGTGGTCGTTCGTCCTTTTCTTTGATGCACTTCAATCCTTGGTAGCTCCATCGTCTCTACCTCCCTCTATTGGAGGCTGTCTGATCACATGAGCTAAGAGATGTCATCAACACTAACATCTCCCTCCGTCTTCTCGTGGCAAACTTTTAAGAGGTTACAGATTTTTTTCAGGTTAATTCTGGCTTACTTAACTGTACTTTAGACGTTTGGTTGCCTGTCAGTAGCTTTTTTAATACTTTGTTGGATGTCTGCCATCCTATCTAGTACCTTTTCCTCCTTCTTTTCTGTGTCACTTAAGGTTTTCTGTAAGTGAGCGACTACCGTTGATTCAGCCAGTGCCAACTGATGTTAATTCTGGCTATTTTGGTCTACATTCTGTGATTTGTTGGTCCGATCTATTAACCAACCTACAGCTGTCATTTGCTTTCGGATTTTAGAAAACAAAGCACTTTCGTGCTGGACGCCTTCGTGGCCTCCCCCAGAATCCATGAGGCAAACACCAGCCACCCGGGTTTTTACCAGGTCGGAACTCGCAATGGATTCCCGCTGAGAGGTTACCAACTAAGGTACGTTTTTTTTTATTAGTGTCACCTGTGTTTGGTTTCATTTAAAAACCAACCCTAGATTGTTATACGAGGTTTTTTCCTTAGCATTTTGGTCCACGAGAACTATTTTATTTTGTTTTAACCCTTTACGGGCACAAGCTTCAACCACCACAGCGCCTCAGAACCATACACCCTAGGCCAATTAATCTACGAAGGCTCAATGTTAAATTTGACATTAGTGTTAACAGAAAACAAAAAATACGTTGATATACAAGGAAATGATTCAAGAAACATAGCGTTTTGTTTTTTCGGTTATTCAGTGGCTGAGTTAACCTAAAAAATTCGTGAAAGTCCGAAAATCACTATTTTCGCGTTTGAAAAAAAAGTTGACCTCCAATGCCAAAAAGTTAAATGACAAAGTTGTAGATCTTAGAAAAACCTATCGATTGACGCGAGTTGGATATAATTTAAATGCGTAGTTGCTGAGAATACTTGAAAAAACCATCGAAAATCGTCTTTTTTTAATTTGTTAATAACTTTTTTCTTTTGAGATTTTAAAGTTGATATTCGGTAAAACTATGAGTTTTTGGTTCACAAATTTTTAGTTGTTTTTTTAGCGAAAAATATTTGAAATTTTCCGAAATATTTTTTCGAAAAAAAACACCTTTCGTAAAAACTTCAATAGACGTCAGAAAATAATGCTGGAGCGATTTTTCAGGGCTTTATCTCTTAGTCTAGACTTATTCTATCATGCAATGTTTGTAGTAAGTAAAATTTTTCAATTTTTGATGCCAAAATCGGACTCCGAAAAAAGTACTTTTTTTTCTATCGGTTTTTTGCATTTTTTTTGCGAATTTGATAATTGCACGTATATAACCAACTGCAATGCATTGTACTTATTTTTTTACGAATTTAAAAAAAAAATTTTTATGATACGACCATGTGGAGCCAAGTTAGGTTTTTTTTTTTTTTTTAATCCCTATGTGACGGTGAAAACCGCAGAACTCTGAAACTTGCACAATTTACTAACAAATACCCATTTTGCATTAAAAAAATTATTTGCAATCGTTAACTTTAGCGGAACAATGGGTATGATAACGTTACAGTTGAGTCTTTTTTCGCGTCGCGCATCGACTGCCCGCTGGTATGAGGTGTGTCTGGCTGGTTGCTCTTACTCGGGCGCTCCGATACGGCTCTGAAATGGAGTATTGTAGTTGTTTCAAGCACGGTCTGAAGTGTTCCAATGTATGTGCTCATTGCCAGGACTCGCAGTGCACAAATTTTGAAGAAGTAGATCATGCTATCTCACATGAGCAGTCTTTCGTGGAGAATACGGATATTGGTGATGTAAGTATTGGACAATTTCCAATTAATGAAGACATGTTTTGCAATTTGCAAATACCGGCTTTTAATGATCCAGTACTGGAATGTACCATGGATCATGAAGAAAACGAGGATGTGCTTGATGACATTAATGAGCAACCCTATAAGAAGGTGCGAACATATAATATGAATTAGTTTTACTTTTTTTAAAAGAATTTGTATTATTGAATAAAAAAAAAGAATTAAAATATATTGCTTTTTTTCGTTAACCCATTACTTATTTTTAATGAACCTGTGATAACATCTACAAATAAAGTCAGGTAACCATAATAAAGGTAATATTTACAAGACTTGACGTCCCCAAGCAGCGTTGTCCGAGCGCCCGAGTAAGAGCAACCAGACAGACACACTTCATACCAGCGGGCAGTCGATGCGCGACGCGAAAAAAGACTCAACTGTAATGTTATCATACCCATCGTTCCACTTAAGTTAACGATTGCGAATAATTTTTTTAATGCAAAATGGGTATTTGTTAGTAAATTGTGCAAGTTTCAGAGTTCTACGCTTTTCACCGTCGCATAGGGATAACTTTTAAAAAAAAAACCTAGCCTGGCTCCACATGGTCGTATCATAAAAGTTTTTTTCTTTTTAATTCGTAAAAAAATCAGTACAATGCATTGCAGTTAGTTATATACGTGCAATTATCTAAATTCGTAAAAAAAATGCAAAAACGGATAGAAAAAAAAAAGTACTTTTTTCGGAGTCCGATTTTGGCATCAAAAATTAAAAAATTTTACTTACTACAAACATTGCATGATAGAATAAGTGTAGACAAAGAGATTAAGCCCTGAAAAATCGCTCCAGCATTATTTTCTGACGTCTATTGAAGTTTTTACGAAAGGTGTTTTTTTTCGAAAAAATGCGATATTTCGAAAAATTTTTAATATTTTTCGCTAAAAAAACAACTAAAGATTTGTGAACCAAAAACTCATAATTTGACCAAATATCAACTTTAAAATCTCAAAAGAAAAAAGTTATTAACAAATTAAAAAAAGACGATTTTCGATGGTTTTTTCAAGTTTTCTCAGCAACTACGCATTTAAATTATATCTAACTTGCGTCAATCGATAGGTTTTTTTAAGATCTACAACTTTGTTATTTAATTTTCTGGCATTGGAGGTCAACTTTTTTTTCAAACGCGAAAAAAGTGATTTTCAGACTTTCACGAATTTCTTAGGTTAACTAAGCCACTGAATAACCGAAAAAACAAAACGCTATGTTTCTTGAATTATTTCCTTCTATATCAACGTATTTTTTGTTTTTTGTTAACACTAATGTCATCTTTTTCGTAGATTAATTGGCCTACCCGTGGAAAACTTAAATTTATCTGACATCCAGAGAGCACGCACTTAATAAGCTGACTGCCACAGCCCGTGGATCATTATTATCATTATTATTATTATCATTTATATTATTTTTATCATTATTATCATTATTATTATTATTATTATTATTATTATTAATACTTATTTTATCATGAACACTTAAATTCGAGATAGCATTT
>NW_019379771.1:874012-996549 GCF_000648655.2 Copidosoma floridanum | reverse complement strand
GGTAGAATTTCTGTGAAAGTTTGTAACGTAAGGACATAGGTTAAACTAAGCCTTAAATATCTTATCCATCATGACAGTAATGAGAAAGACCAAAACTAGCTTTAAACAGAGTAACACGGTTAACAAAAATAATGTACTCTATATACAACTTTTACAAGTCAGTGGTTTAACCTATCGAAATGAAAACACATTTAAAATCAACAGCAGTAAGAAGTAAGAGAGAGAGAGAATCATTAATATAAGTTGCGCATACTTCAACGAAGATAATTTTCTTCTCTGCAGACTCTGTAACTTGCAGCCCAGGACGACGACAAAGAACGTGCACAACCTAGCAAAGATGAGAAGAACTTGATTGTGTGTGCAGAAATTGCTAAGTAAAACTCAAAGAGAAAGCCGAAAACTTGTGATCTCTTTTTTTGTCTTTACGCTACATGCCACAAACAAAGTCAAGTCTATGAGTTTGTAGTTTTGAAGTCGACTAAAACTAAATAACAGTAAGACGTTTTTTTTCTGAACCTTCAACGAAGCTATGCTACCAAATGTTAACCTTCTTGGAAATATAAATTAAAACTAAGTATTTTAAAATCCTATTAAAATAATAATAATGGTAAGAAGATGTTTTATTACTTAACAGTAAAGAAAATATTATACTATTAAAGTTTTTTTACCAAAATAAGCAATGACTAACAAAATATCTCTTACACCTACAACAAATGTGATACCTATGAGGACAAGAGAAGTGAGATAAAATTTTATACAACCAAAACATTGCTGACATCCATGTGTTAAACAAAAATAATAATTACTTTAGTCAAAGTAAACTAATTGTTATAATTATTTAAATTTGTAAACGTTTCATCAAATTAGTAAAATTGTACCTTGCTACAATATTTATTAGGTTAATATTAATTAAGTAACTTAAAAGTAAAAGATTTGTAGTAGAACAGTCTAAGTTAAGTATTATACTATTACAAATCAATAAAGCTAAAACAGTCGTTAAGCAATTGTAAAGATATGAAAAATAATGTTTAAAATAGTCATAATATTATGATAAACATAAAAGTGGCAAAAATTAGAAAATGCTTAAGATAATCATAATAATGATAGTTATAATAACAATAATAACAGGAATAATAGTAGTTATAGAAGTCATAATGATCATTATAATAATAGCACGCATAACAAAGGTATAAACGATTTTATAAAATCCATAGTCATTGTAAAAAAAACATACTTTGAAATAGTAGTATTTATTATGTTGTGATATCAATTTTTTTATATTTCTTACTATCATGTTCATAAAAATGGTAATGTTTGATTTATGAAGACAAATAAAATTTCTTACATTAAATGAGAAAGAATATTAGTTTTACTATTACTGAAAAATATAATGTAATTGAAAAAATAAAAATTCCAATAATTGTCGAAGGTTCAAGAACGTCAACAATAAGGTTGTTACAAATAATAATTAATGAAAACATATCCAAGCAAATGTGAATTATACATACATGCAATTATACATGCAACAGAAACAATAAAAGTATGCATGAAAGAGAAACTAAAAAAAGTGAAAATAATAATAGAAATGTAAAAAAAAAACAACGAAAAGAATAATAATAATATTTATGTTAAAAAGAGTGATGATGATAATAATAATCATGATAAATGCAACTTAAAAAAAATCATAATAAATTATGACAATATTAATGATAATAATAATAAAACTAATAATTGTAGTTATAATAACAATAATAATAACAATAATAATAATAGTAATGGTAAATATAAAAATAACAATGGTCATAATTAGAATAAATATGATAGTAGCTTAATATTACAAATTTAATTGGTAATTCTCCAAAATAAATTATAGCAGAGTTTCTTAATTTTTGTCCAACTTCATCTTTTATTTGGTGCTTTTTACTGCTAATGCAAGCTTTTATCGTCACTTATTCAAAAAAAACTTGATCACGCCTTTCAGAAAAATGCGATTGGTACTGCCATATTGTTATTTTCTTATGTATAGATACACAACATAAAATAGAATCATGTGAGCTTTCTGTTTTGCTGTACATGTAAGATAAAAATATCGAACATTGATTAACCGCATTTAACCAGAGGCATCTTTAACTTGCTATGATGCTAAAAAACGCATTGTCCAGAAGAAAAGTGCATTTTTAACGCCTGTCATCTGTCTTTTATAGCTTAAGTCTACTCTTGACTTCTACAACTGGCAAATTCTTTATACACGTAACAAATAATGTGTTATCCAAGGCAACTCGACAACATAATTGGTATCAGACTACACTAAGAAGTACTGTATAATAAGAGAAGCCCACCTAATATGGTTACGCTGATAGCAAAGAGAAATAAAAGAACAACATCTTACCAGCCCTGATCTCATTGGTATAGTTCAAAACTACACTGAAAAATACTGCTTAAAGCATAAGGGAAGTCCAAAGCAGTTAATACACTAATGAAGTCTAGTCATAACAACAACAGTTATGGTAATAATAGCGATGATAGTAAAAATAACAAGAATAATAACACTATTTAAAAACGTTTTAAATATAGTAGTAATAACAATATTATCTCAACATTAACGCTGACATTGTTATAGGCTACATAGTTATTTAAACTTTTACTGTCATTATTGTCCTTATTATCAGTATTATTATCATTTTTATTATTGATATTATTATTATTTTTATCCGTTCTATGATAATTACTGTTATCATTTAAAAGCACTTAATTTGTTTACGTTGCGAGTTCTTACTACTTGTAACTACATGAGGTCTTTAATACTGTTTAACAGTCATATAATTACGTTGTTGTACAGCCTACTTGTTTTACTTAGAGCTAATTAAAAGTTCTCGTTAGTCACCTTCCTTTCTCTTGGGTTCTTCATGTTCTATCTAGATAAGGCGTTTATTAGATGTTAAAATTTTTCAACGGTAAAACTGTTTGCTATGCCCTTGATATGCGAGAAATACTGTTGAAATATAGAAAGCTTGACAGTGATTGCTAAATTTTTTCAAGATCCTTTACTTCACTGACTGTTAGTGATCTAACTTTTAAGTTAGCAATCTCTATCACAGTAAAAACGTCCTTTTTACAATTATTCTAATCTTTGAGTTTTTTTTATTTTAGGGAGCTTATAGTGATGAATACTTGAAGTTTTTTAATTATCAATTAAGACACTTAAGTGTGCTTTAAAATTTTGTAGTGTCTGTGATTAAATTTTAACCATGCTGGTAGAATTTCTGTGAAAGTTTGTAACGTAAGGACATAGGTTAAACTAAGCCTTAAATATCTTATCCATCATGACAGTAATGAGAAAGACCAAAACTAGCTTTAAACAGAGTAACACGGTTAACAAAAATAATGTACTCTATATACAACTTTTACAAGTCAGTGGTTTAACCTATCGAAATGAAAACACATTTAAAATCAACAGCAGTAAGAAGTAAGAGAGAGAGAGAATCATTAATATAAGTTGCGCATACTTCAACGAAGATAATTTTCTTCTCTGCAGACTCTGTAACTTGCAGCCCAGGACGACGACAAAGAACGTGCACAACCTAGCAAAGATGAGAAGAACTTGATTGTGTGTGCAGAAATTGCTAAGTAAAACTCAAAGAGAAAGCCGAAAACTTGTGATCTCTTTTTTTGTCTTTACGCTACATGCCACAAACAAAGTCAAGTCTATGAGTTTGTAGTTTTGAAGTCGACTAAAACTAAATAACAGTAAGACGTTTTTTTTCTGAACCTTCAACGAAGCTATGCTACCAAATGTTAACCTTCTTGGAAATATAAATTAAAACTAAGTATTTTAAAATCCTATTAAAATAATAATAATGGTAAGAAGATGTTTTATTACTTAACAGTAAAGAAAATATTATACTATTAAAGTTTTTTTACCAAAATAAGCAATGACTAACAAAATATCTCTTACACCTACAACAAATGTGATACCTATGAGGACAAGAGAAGTGAGATAAAATTTTATACAACCAAAACATTGCTGACATCCATGTGTTAAACAAAAATAATAATTACTTTAGTCAAAGTAAACTAATTATTATCATTATTATCATCATTATTATCATGAATAATATCATCATTATCATCATGTTTTTCATTATTATTATTATCATTATTATCATAGTCATCATAATTATCATCATCNAAACAATTATTACCATAGTATTAACTATGATGACAATTATAATAATGCTATGAACGATATAAATAGTGATAGTTATACTACTGCTTATAACATTAACAATGAGAATTATGTTTATTTTACTAAGGATAAGTCTTATGTTTGCAGTGATACTAATAATGTCAATAATGATAGTACTGGTAAGGATAACGATAATAAGTTTGATAAAGGAAATATAAACGACTACGACTATGATAATAATAATAACAATAAAAACGAAAACGATCTTGATTTACATAAATATAATTACAATAATTATGACAATGATTATAATGATCGTTATGAGGATAATGATAAAATTCATAAATATAATGATATTTATGATAATTATAATTTAAATCATAATGATAACAATGATTATTTTAATTATTACAGTTATGATAACGATAAGAATAATAAGTGTCATACGGAAGATGATAAAGCTAATGATAATAAGAACATGAATAATCTAAATAATACGCAAAAAAATGATAATCATGTACGCAATGATTATCATACTAATCGTAACAACAATGACAACAATTTATAACTCAATAATGATCATAATGATGAAGATACATTTATTGGTAATATTAATGAGAATTTTAATGATGATGAAAATTATGATAATGATGATGATGATGATGATGATGATGATGATGATGATGATGATGATGATGATGATGATGATGATGATGATGATGATGATGATGATGATGATAATGATGATGATGATGATAATAATGACGATGATGATAATAATGATGATGATGATGATGATGATGATGATGATGATGATGATGATGATGATGATGATGATGATGATAATGATGATGATGATAATAATGACGATGATGATAATAATGACGATGATGATAATAATGACGATGATGATGATGATGATGATGATAATGATGATGATAATGATGGTGATAATGATGGTGAAAATGATGGTGATGATGATGACGAAGATGATGATGATGATGATGATGATGATAAAGATGATGATTATGATAATGACGATGATGATGATGATGATGATGATGATGATGATGATGATAATAATGATGATAAACTATTTATGGTCATGATGGGGATGCAGATGATAATAATAGTAATAATATTACCAATAACAATGATTATTATATTGAGGAAGATGACCATGATGATTATGATATGGATGATAATGAAAATGGTTATGATGATGGTGACGATGGCGATGACGATTGCAATGTTCGTGATAATGCTGTTTACGATGGTAATCGTTAGACTAATGGTTATGGTGGTTACGATGATAATGTTGATGTTGATGTTTATCATAATAATAAAATGAAGATAATAATAGCGATGATGACAGTATTCGTGGTTATTGTAACAATGTGAATAGTGATGATGATAGCGTTAATGATAATAATGATTATGATAAAATCAATGTTGATGATAATAAGAATGATAATTATTATTACAGCTTTTGTTGTTATTATTATTATGATAATTTTGATGATCATGATAATGTTATCAATAATCATGGTCATCATAATTGTGATATTAACGGTTTTTATAATGATTTTTGTTGTCATAGGTAATTTGATCTTAAAATGTTAAATATAGACAATAATTATGCTTGAATTAACTATAATGCCTATTGTGGCAGGATTGCTTATATTAGTTTTTTTGACTCAAATAATGATTTTACGTTACTGATGCTCACGATAATGATATTGAGAATTTGAATTAAAATATAATAATTTTGATAATAATCTTAGAGATAAAGTGATTAATGGTTATAACTACATGAAACATGATTAGATTAGGACTTAAATATTAAATTAAAAAAAATGCTTTTTATTGTTATGTACCGTGACAAGTTATGATCTGATCTTTCTCAATGTTGATATTATTTAGAAGAAAATAAACATCCACGTAACAAGTTCAAAAAAGACGATTTCCTGCTCGAGTCCATCACACGAGTGCGGGAAATCGTCCCGCACGAGTTGCATATAGTTTTTTTCGCAATAAGTGTGCAGAAGATAGGTGTTTTCTGCAATGATATTAAAGTGGAAAATCAATTTTTCCGTCCTCAGGTGGTTTTGGGAGGCTTGTACTTCGTCGGGCGAAAAAGCAGTTTTCCGGAACTCGTTCAAAAAGTCTCCTTTACGAACCTCGTTACGTCCCTCGCCTTCGGCTCGGGCCGCAAACCTTGCGGTTCGCAAACAGAAATTTTTCAAACCTGTAGGAAAACTGCTAATTTTCGCCCTTGGGTGATTTTGGGAGGCTGGTACTTCCTCGGGCAAAAAAGCAGTTTTCCAGAACTCGTTCAAAAAGTCTATTTTACAAACCTCGTTACGGACCTTGCCTTCAGCTTGGGCCACAAACCTCTCGGTTCGCAAACAGAGACTTTTCAAACTCGTAGAAAAATTACTATTTCTACATAGTGTGTAGAAAAGGTGTGTGGAAAAGGTTTTTGTCACACACCTGTTCCGCATACTGTGCGGAAGAACCTTTGCCATACAGTTTTTTCACACACTGTGTGGAAAATATTTTCCGCTTACTATGTGGAAAAATCGATTATCCACACTCATATCAGTGCAAAAATAGTAGTTTTCCTACGAGTTTGAAAAGTCTCTGTTTGCGAACCGAGAGGTTTGCGGCCCGAGCCGAAGGCGAGGGACGTAACGAGGTTCGTAAAGCAGACTTTTCGAACGAGTTTCAGAAAACTGCTTTTTCGCCCGAGGAAGTAACAGCCTCCCAAAACCACCTGAGGGCGGAAAATACCTATTTCCCACATACTATTGCGAAAACTATATTGTATCGTTTATGATAGTCATTATTATTGTAGTACTAATCATTGTCTTCCTTATGATTATGAAATTGATAAAATTTATTATTAGGTTTATTATTAGGATGTTGTTTGTGATTTAATTCATAGTTATAAAAGTAATGATAATGACCCTCTTACTAATGAAAATGTTCACTTTAACAAATTATACTGATTTTGCGAGTAACTTTATTAATACCAGTGTAACCGATATAAGCTCATTTTATAGTAAAAATATTAATAATTCTAATAATTATGATAATGATGATGATGAAATAAGTGATGATTGTAACGGTCGTAAAAATTGTAATGAGAGTGATTATAAAAACGATGATTACAGTTTTACGTTCTGTAACGATGACAATTTTTGTACTGTTTATTACAAGATAAGTGATCCTGATAATCATGATAGTACAAATGATGCCCTTAATGATTATGATGATGATGATCATAAAAGTTATGGTAAAAATTATAGAAAAATGTAAATACCTTAATAATCATACTGTTAGGAAAGTTAGTTATAATTATAATTAAGATTTAAATTTAATTTATAATGATACTGTTAATGATAGTTATTATAATATCCATAATATAGTTAACAATTATGTTAATGATGATAAAAATTATGATAATGATATTTATTATGACATTGGCAATATAAATAGTTATGCTATTAATAATAAAATATTATCATTAATAATCATATTACACATATAACGTTTATTATCATGTTATCAGTGATAATGGTGATATTGACAGTAATAATGTCACTTATAATAATAATGATAATTTCGGCAATGATAATGTTGGTAAAGATAAATCTGAGTATAAGAATGATAACTGTAATTATAATTTTGCTTGTTATAATGTTAATGATAACAATAGTAGTAAGCAGTATTATAGAAGTTCTGAGAATAATATTTATATTGATGCTCGAATTAAGATGAGGAAGATGATGATAATAGTGAATATTATAATATTAGTAATACTCATTTTTAATATTTTAATATAAATGACTTTAATGATATTGTAGATTATAAAAGTTTAATACAATATAACCTTTTATTTTTCAATCGAGATTGGATTAAACTAGCTGTTAGTTGAAAGCAAATGTAAAAATAATTTATCTTTTTTTTTTGACGTGAAGGCAGAACAAGAAATAATCCTCTTTGAATGCAGATCAAATGCACCACCTTTTATATACTAAACAGTTGACTAACTACTTGAGCTACCAATGAGACATACGTTTAGTTATACTGTACGTTCAGAAAAGTTACTATTTTAAGTTTTAAAGCTTTTTATTTCTGAGGCTAAATTTTATCAAGTACATAAGAAAAAAAATTTAAGGCTCCCAGATAAGTAAGAAATTGAATATTATTCTTACAGGTTTACTAGCAGTTTTGATACATTTATCACCTCATTGCACATATACGCAGACGGTGGCACTTATATATTTATTTTGCACAAATTTGCACAAATTTGCACTCTTAGAACTAAATATACTTTTTTCGATATCAAATGTAGGTCTGATGTACGGGTCATTTTCTGATTGGAGACTCAAAATTCTAGTATAATTTAATCATGCAGCATCTTCTATTATTAAATATAAATGGGATGGAATTAGAAATAAGTTAGAAGCAAGTTTTAAAATAAATTTGATATTATTGTATGATGGTAAGTAAAAATGAGAAAAATATCCTTTATAAGTACAGATTAAGCGTAAAACCTCCTGTTGACTATACAGTCGCTCTCTGACTATAGGTACCATGGAGCCTTACATCCTCTTACACTGTAGGTTTTAATAAGTTCCTTTTTATAATTTCTTAATTGTTTGTTTCTTTAGCTTTATTTCAATAGGTATAAAATAAATAATTCTACTGCTTGTAGATAAGTCCAAAATTTAATATTACTTTAAGAGGTATACAAGCAATTTTAATACACTTACTGTTTCATCAGCACATGAGTAGATGGCTTTTGATAAGCACTTTTAAAACTATCGATACGCTGTCTTGATGACAAATGTATGGTCTGTTGTACGAGTTGTTTTCTGATTTAAGACTTTGAATATTACAAAGTTGTATAAGTCAGCCCCTTCTATTAGTTAATACAGAGAGCATGAGATAAGCAATTAGTTAAAGGAAAATTAAAAAATAAATTATGTATTGTTTTCTGGATGTTAATTAAGAATGGAAAAAATCTTCGCTCGGGGTGTGGATTAAATGCACAAACTCCTTTTTCCACAAACTAACATCAGACGATACATTTGCTGTCGAAAAAGAGCAGAGATATTTTTAACAGTGCTTATATAAATGTGCTACCATCTACATATGTGCTAATGCGACAATAAATGTATCAATATTTTTTATGTACTTATTAGAGTAATATTTATTTTTTAACTTTCTCAAAAGCATTCAAATAATTAATAATATATCAACGAATATAGAGCTTGGAAAAAAAGCTCTGTGACGAGGAATGATAACTTGTCTTAACGTACAGTGCAAGTGAATGTACGGCTCTTTGGAAGCTCAAACGGTAGAGCCAATGTTTATTCAACAGGAGGTTGTACGTTGGGTCTGTACCCAGGTAGAAAATTTTTCTTATTCTTACTTTACATAAAAAAATTTACAAGTAATTAATTTTTTTATTTGCCTTTAACTAAGTGCCACATACATTCGAAGTGATACTGATGATATAATGATGGTGATATGTGCCATGATGGTTATTATGTTAATGATAGTTATGCTTATAATAAAAATCATGGCGGTTATGGTTATTATAATGATACTGATAGTATTTCTGCTGATATTTATCATAATGGTTAAAAAGATAATAATTTTAGTCATAATGATGATAACGACAATCATAGTGATGACGGTCTTCGTAGTTCGTCCTAAACTAAACGTCATACCTACAAAAATTTTATAACACATTCACAATATGACAATGCTACTATTATTTGAACAAAATTTTTTAACCGAACTGCTGGTAGAAGATCAAAAACTCCAAAGTAGTTTAATTTATAATAATTTTTGATTGTTAAGAAATTTTTTTTTCAAGTACAAGTTTTTCATTTTTATTAGAGAATACAAATAAATAAAATGGTAGGAGAATGAGCTGCTTCGTGGGGTACAACAATTAAATCTCATACTTTTAACAAATTAAGTCGTCTAAGTTCGATAAAAGGCTTTATTTAATTTGTTGAAAACAAATTGACTTAAAAAAGATTCTCTCTTATCCAAGAGTTTTAAATACACAGAGAAAATCTTTTGACAGTTTTACGTCAGTATGCATGTAATGGATTCAATTTGATTGTATTTGAGTAATAGTATCATGCAAAATCCTAGTATTATTTGTGTATCCCAACGTTTTCTTTTAGATTTTCTTCATTTGAATTTAAAATAAGAAATAACGTTCAATGATGTGTATATTTCATTTTATTTAATAACTTTACATGATCTGAAAAATTTTATTTTAAAATAAGACACAATTCAACTTATACCTAGTCTATGGGGGCTGATGACTCTAATCTTTAATCTTCTGCCACACTGACATGTCTGCAGAGTGAAGGGATACTACCTTTTTAAGTTTCTTTTTTTTTGAACATGCTCATGCTTTTGGAAAATCCCTTGGACAGAGAAGAAAAACCTGCTCATACTCCCTTTCCATGTGAAACACTGCCTGCGATAGAGAAGGAAGAATGCCTGTTCACTCTCTTTCCCACCACTAATTCATTTGCTTCTACAATACTGCTTGCAAGAGAGAAGGAAAGCTCTAAATCTTGATTTTTTTTTATTTGTTAACTCTTTTGCAACAGTAGCAATCAATAGTTATCATTGGAATTCATTCGGCACATGGGACCATGCCAAGGGTGACTTTGATGATGATAATAATCATCATGGTTGTAATAATAATGATAATGGAAACATTAATGATCGTAACCATGGTTATTGTTGGTGATAATAACTATTAAGGACATAGAAATGTTAATAATGTTTATTATCACGATAGTGGCGATGATGACGAGAATGCTGATGATGGCAAGGTTGATAATGATTTATAGGATAATGAGTATTATGATATGGTTAATTATAAGCATTGCATTCATAATGATGATCAAAGTTTTGACAACGATAACCATATTCATAATCATAAGTATAATGATATTTACTATTATAGTGATTATCATAATCGTGATACTTATTATGATTTTTAGATGTTAAAACTGATGCTCCAGCATGTAATAAAGATATTTATAATGAAGATATTAAAAATAAAATGAATATTTGTAGCTTAAGCAAAATTAGAAATTATCATAACTGAATCTTAAACAAGGATTAAAATGGGCACTTGATAAGGAGTAGATAGACATTTTTTGGGTATTTGGTTAGTATATGTTGGGTACTTGATAGGCTTTTTAAACGTACTTGACTGAGAGTTTCTGAACGTTTAATGTGCACATGGAGAGTACTTGTCATCAAATGCCTGTTAAGAACCCAGCAAAAGCTCACAACCTGTCCATTAAGTACCCGTCGTGATCCCAGGAAGTAACCGTTTTGTGCTTGTCAAGTACCCATCAAGAATTCGTTAAGTGCCTAAAAACTGCCGGTTAAGTACCCTGCGAGTTCACACTAAGTACCTACTAAGTAACTATTGTGTACCTGACAAGTACCAGGCAAATACCCGATAAGCTACTGTCAAATGCCCTTTAAATTTTCTCCTAATTCCCTGCAAAAAGTCGCCAAACCTTTCAATAACCTCCTAAGTAGCTATCAAGTATCCAACAAATACCTGGCAAGTACCCACTTAGGCCTGCTAAGTGCTAAAAAAGTTGCTACAAATTAAAATTGAACTAAATATTTGCATTGTAAATTTTTTTTAGTATTATATTTTTGTTCTATTATAGTACAAATCAAGCTCTTATCAAATTTCTACAAAGTAAAGGTAAAGCTTGATACTTCTCAAAGTTTCTGTTATCTATGATTTTAGTTATCCTCAATCAATTTACTCAAGTAATGATGAGTTGTTCTATTAGTTTGCAAGAAATACCTGGCTGCTTTCATTTATAAATCGTGATAACTTGACGTTTAAGAACTTGTGGAGTTGTAGTATATATGATTCTTACAATGCAAAGCAGATATTTAAATGGTACTCGAGTAACAATGTTCTTTATTTAGTTCTAAAATTAAAGTTTTATTCTAAGAAAAGTGAATTATGCTGTGATAGTAGTAAGTATCACTTAGCATTTCACAAAAACACAAGCATGCAACGTCTTGGTCGCTAGAGCCACACTAATATAAATCTTGCTGACAAACAGCTCGTTGCTATGCAGTTGTTTATTTACAGCAAACTTATCTCTGTGGCAGCCTACACCACTTAAAAATTATTCTGAGCAAGCTTAAATGAGACAATCTAGTAACGAGATCTATTAAAAAAAAGTTGTTAGAGAAAACTTTTTTTAATGGATTTAGACTTGGAATACATTACTGTTCTCGCCAGTTGCCCTGGTTAAGTTTTTTTCGATTATTTCTTTATTCGTCGCTCAGTATATACCTTGGTATTCGTATTGATTAACATGATCAAAAAGTTTTCGCTAATTTTATGTAGCTAACTTTCTGTGCCAGTTTTTTTAAATCTGCCTAAGAGTGCAAGCACGCTGCAGCTGAGGTTTGACTTTTGTTTTCATGCCAGTTGATATCAGTTTTGTAACTTAAATAAAAAATATTCATAATATTTAAGGAAGACTAGGTAGTTGCAGTCAAAATAAATTAAATGAATATTTAAGTTTGATTGTATTATGCTTAGCTCTGTTAGAATAATAGACGTAATTTTGCTTACTTCAACAAATATTTAGTTCTTTTGCTTAATGATAACGTTTTTTTGTAGCAATTACCTTACATAAATTTGACTTATACCTTTATGTTTATGTTTTACTTTTACATTGTATCATACCACTTTCTCTATTTGACTATTATGACACGTATTTCTTATTCTTTTGATAAAAACATTATATCTTCGTTCATATCTCTTGCAAGGCAGCTTATATACATTATCATTCAGGTTCACACACAACTGTAGAGCATAACAGTTCAAGAGTTTTTCAGTACTTGTTAAGAATCTAAGTAATTCTCTTTACTTCCTTAATATCCTAATATATAATTTGACATGACTGGCTCTGCTTATCCAGAGCTTCCTCCACATACAGCTCACTAGATATCAAAAAGTCTGTTTCAAGCCCCATGTTAATTTTAAACTTTCGAGATCCAGTATTTAAAAATATATGAAAAATGTAAATTTTTTATTAAAATTCAATGCATTAAAATAAAACAACTAACATTACAAGAGCCTACAGAAATAAAAGCCCAAGTAAGCAAAAACCTTTTTTATGTTTAATTAAAAAATAATAATTTGTATTTAGGTAAATTGTACAAAAAAATTATAAAAAAAATAATTACGGATGGATCCAGCTACAATACAGCTCAAGAAATTCAAATAACAATCTATTTACTACAAAACAACTGTTAAAAACAATATTTATTTTATAAAATCAAGAATTTTACTTAACAGTGGACTCTTACGTCTACATAATGTCAAACACTTCTAACAAAAATTATTTAATTTCGTTTTTAATGGACTACTTATTCTCTTTATAACTACCATTAAAGTCATTATTTTCAGCAGTTGTTAGCAAGTCAGCCTTACTGCCAAAATGATCATTACAAACATTACTTAATGCCAATTCTTTAACATTAATTTTACTGATAGTTGCTTCATCAATGTTACTGTTGGCAACATCTATGATAATTGCAATGCATTTTATAATAGCGCAATTTTTATTTGGACTCATTTTTTTGAACACAACATTCTGATACAGCATTACTAGTATATGATAAGGGATCACAGTCTACATGGATGTCACAAAATGCTGTTGAGAATTAAGATGTCGAATAAACCAGCTTGAAGTCAAGTTGACGAAGATTTCAAAATGTCTGTTCCCCCACTACGCTTTTAGTGCAAATGTTTAAGTGCCGCAACGTTGTGTAACATCGGTGTATCCACATGAATTTTTTTTCTTCCTTGCTTCAAAACTTTCCGTGCCGATTTTAGAATTCTAAATGCAGAGGCCAATGTGCATCTGCAAAGAGGTGAATCACAAGATTGCTCGTAGCTAAGGTATTACGACCATGCATGACTCACATACATGCACGCTGGCCTATGCTGACCAGAGACAACGAGCAAAGTCAAAACGAAATAATTATGAAAATCAATTGATGCAATAGTTCAACTAGGAACAGCTGCACTGAAGTTTAATATTAGATATAAGTATAATGTTAAAAACTAGAATAACTTAGAGTTAAAACCCATAGGCTAAGCGAGAATAGTAGCAAATCTTAAAATTATTACATATTAATAATACAACCTGTACACAATGCACCATTAAACTTGCACACCATTAGCCAGCAACAATATTACATAAACCTACAAAAGTAATCTTGTTGACTTTCAAAGAAGAATCCAATTTTTACCATTCATGTTCGCCGACTCATAATTTACTGCATAACCTTTTTGTATCGCGTTAACAATTTCATAAACATACTGCAAATAGCCTAAATCGTAATCTTGTTAAAAAACTGTCATGGTTTCAAATGTCAAGGAAAACGGGAAAGTAAAGGCACTTCCCCCTTTTCCTGACGCAGAGATGTCGAGAGAGAGTCCGTACTCTTACCCCAACACGGGTAACGGAATTTCCGATTCCCCAGGGCACCCCGAGCCGACTTCCTCTCCTACGACAAGCAGAAAAACCCATAGTTGACCAAATGCTACCAACATTTTAAAATACATTTACAACTAACAATGAATGAAACCTATCGGTAAATTTAAGTAAGTTAACAATATAATAGTTCACGACGAGCCCCCACTACTGTTTCTATAGGTGTACGTATTTTAACCAAAGAAACCGCTGTTGTTAAATAATTATTCATGATAATTTATCAGTCCGATCATTGTTCACGTGTTCAGCTGAAAAGCTAGCAATTATATTAGTTATTAACTACTAATAAGACTATTATTAATATCATAAAGTACCGAACACTTACTTAATCAAACCTGAATATTAAGCGATTTTCACCGCTCTTTTTGCATTGGGTTCGATTAAATGGGTGAAAAACGGTTACTATTAGTAAATACTTATTAATACTACATCTTAACATTAATATTAAGTTATGATAAGATCTTGTAACTTTTGATGTAAAAGGGAAAGGAAGGGCATGAGTAAGTGAATCATCTTCCCTTCTCTTGACGCACAGAGGAGAACAAGCCGGATGTGGGATGTGCCAATTTCTGAGTGGCTAAACTAGAGCAGTTCTAGCCAATTAGATTTTCGGCTATTGTCTTTTCTCCAAAATTTTCCCCCGGCAAGTTTTCCTGCGTTTTTCGAGCCAGCGCGTGACCGAGGTCCACTTCTCACAATAAAAAGGCCCGTAGGCCCAGAGAATAGTTCAGTTTAGTTTGGCACGCAAAATTCGACGATACCCTTCAAAGTAGACTGAATAGTGAAAGCCCGACTCTGCTACAACTCAGTCTACTACGAAGCAAGGACACAGTCAAATTTCGTTATCACCCTCGAACGATCAACTGGTTACCAGAGTCCGCCTCTACTGCCACTTGATATTCTTCGAGCGCAGTTTCTGTCTACGCTGGTTCAACGCCTGTAGCAACTTTCACTTTTAACTAAAAGTAAGTGACCAAGTATCATATTTCTAAAGATTCTTTCTTCTTATCAAGTGTTTCCTTTTGCGCGAGTGCCATTACTCGCCATAGTATTGGTACCTGTGGATCACCGGGAAGTATAAAGTGTTTTTTGTTTGCGCGAGCGCCATATTAGTACCTGCGGATCACCGGGAAGTATAAAGTGTTTTGTTTGCGCGAACGCCATAACTTATTATAATATTAGTACCCGCGGATCACCAGGAAACATTAAGTATTTTGTTTGCGTGAATGCCATTACTCGCCATAGTATTGGTACCCGTGGATCACCAGGAAGTATAAAGTGTTTTTTAGTTGCGCGAACGCCATATTAGTACCCGTGGATCACCGGAAAACATAAAGTGTTTTTTTGCGCGAATGCCATTACTCGCCATAGTATTGGTACCTGTGGATCACCGGGAAATATAAAGTGTTTTTCGCGAACGCCATTACTCGCCACAGTATTGGCACCCGTCGGTCACCGGGAATAGAAAATTAGCCACGCACATACCATTGCTCTCCGCGGTAATAATACCATCAGAATAACAAGGATCGATCAGATTAAGGGAAATACTCACCACAATATTAGTGTGTCAAAGTTAAATTACGTACGATACCCTTACTCGTGACGGTGTTAACAGTTTTTAGATCGTGAACGAGGTATACACAACTTCTGGTAAAAGAAAGCCGCGAGAAAGTGCATCAGAATATTGCACAGCAGTCAGTCTTAGTCGCGTGAAAGCAGTCATAGCCCTTTTTCGAGTACCGCGTCGTTAAGTTGAATTACCCCTTTAACCCCGCGTCCCACCTACGCGCCCAGTGAGAGTCCCGAGCTATTGAGCGAAAGCTTAGGCTCAAAAAAGACGTTGCGCCAACGTAACAGTTGAGCTATAATTATCGTACATTTTTAAAATTTTTACATCATAGCATCAAGTTAAAATACTTTTCATTAAAAAAACAGGTGTAAAACTTCAATATATTTAAACCTGACCACTGTACTACGTATAGTACGTTCTTACAAACTTAAATTAACTTGAACTAACTCTTTCACTCCAGAAGATCCTACATTAACTTTTTTTTTTAATTTTGTTGAAAATATCAGCTAATAATCAGTATTAGCAATGATAATAAAAAAAAAATTTTGTTTAGTGAAATATCGATGATCGTAGTTGACGAAAAAATCTGGTTTTTAGACTAATTTTTTTATATGACTCGTCAATTTTAGGAGCCCGCAATTTAATTCATGTAAGAGCATCCTTAAAAAAAACTGTATACTTTAGATAGCTTGAAAAAATCAAAGGGATTCGGGGCTATCGAGGTTTAAAAAAGTTCTTGGTTAAAAAAAAAATTTACNTTAAATCGCGACTATAAAATTTATTGAGACATTTCAGTTACTTGATTTGATTACAAAAACTTCTTTTTTTTATGAGTTATGAAATGAGTATCAGATGTATGGTATTTTTTCTTCATAACTAAATGTAATCGATAAATAAAGTTGTCACGGTCAAAAAGTAAAGTTGGAAAACATTTTTTAAAAACCCTTCACAAGCATTTGATTGCACCTGTTTTTTAATATCTAAAGGTCTTACTTATCAACATATATTTACAACTCGTATTTTTAAAATATTTTTTCACATCTTTTTTTAAACAAATATTTCTTCAAAGCGCAAAAAAGTTTTTTTGCTTAGTTGGACGTTTACTTTAGACAAAGTCCCAAAATCTCAGTTGTTTTATCTTTTGTGTATTAATTTCTATGGAAAATGTATGATTTTCTACATTCTATTAAAAAACTTAAACTCGACTTATGTCTTTAAATCGTAAGTAGACTGATTTATCTCTACTTACGTCTGTGTGTGTGTTTGTAAAATTCATTTTTTTCGATTTGCCTTGAAAAAGAATGTGTAAGAGTGATAATGATAATAAAGATGGTAAATAGACTCCATGTAATATTTTACGATCTGTCCAAGCAAATGCTCTGTTATTTTTTAAGTGTAAGAGTCTGCATGTGTTTTTCTATGCCACTGTTTTGTTGTCAAATCTTCTATTTTTTAACCATGGCTTGGTTTTTTATTTAAATTACGTTTCTTTTTTTTGTGTGAAAATACACAGTTATAAAGGTTAAAGGATGGAAAATTACAAGAAAATTAGAATACACGAGGACATTCAGAATCAGGCTAGCAGTAAAAGTTATAATGACTAGTGCACATTCAGAGGGGCCAAGTATAAGATAGTTAAGGAGATGGCGTTGAAGTCAGAATTATCTATTCTGGTACATTTAACACCTTTAGGGCTAAATATGATGCAATAAGAAGGATTGTATAAAATAAAAAGTAGTTTTAAAGAAAACAATTATTACTAATAGACAGTTTATATGTATACAAGTAGTAGTAGGCGCACAATGGCTTGGTTGGCTGGTTTGTGGGTTGGCACGCGGGACACTACAGTTTGATTCCTGGCCAGCGCGACTCTCCCGAGCAAGTAACTCTGTGGATTTTTATATGTGCTTTTTCACCACGCAATGAAGGTATGTATGACCTTCTCGCAGAAAAATGGGCCTATTACTTAGACTCTTCGCTCTTGAAGTGGTCTACATAAAATCATCACCGTGTTAGCGACCTTAAACTGTATCCAATAATTTTGAGAATGTAACTGATAATGTACCAACATATAAACACTATTTTGTAATATGTTATCCAATATGATGTGGAATGTGCCTTTCTGTAACAAGGCTATATGTACTCATTTACAACAGAGGCCAAAAATGGTCTTATTTCTGCAATAGCTCCAGTCGGAATTAAATCATAAAAAACTACTATACACTGTTGACCCAAAAATAGAAGCTAGTTTAAATGTCACACAGAAAAAGGTAGATAAGCATACAGGATAAACGTTTAATTTTAAGAAAGTAAGAGTGTTTCTAGAATATTACAACAAATACTATATTATTGATCCTATAATAATGCTGTAAAAGATAAAAAAATTTTAAAAGTAACATTAAAGTCAAAAAACACTTACTTAACATTGGATAACTTAATTTAATTAGATTTAATTATTTCGGTAGGCAAATGGAGCACTAGCAAGATAAATAATCAGAACTGCAATGAGCTTTGGTGGGGCACGTGGTACTGCAGTTATTGCTGTTAACACAGCCACTGCTAGCACGCTGTGCTGTAACTAGAGATCGTGCTTCAAGGGTTTCTCCAAAAACTTAATTGAGCCTCTGGAAGTTCTACACTTGTCATTGGTTCGTGCATGCAATTGAGGAGCATATTATGGTGAGCAGAGATTATAAAAGTAGAAATAAGAACCATCACTTAAAGTTTTAAGCTTCACATCAGTAGTATTAAAAATAAAAAAAATAAAAAACGAAAACGTGATGGAATTAGTAATAAAAAACACTTTAAATACTTCAAAATCTATATCGGAGAACAAACTATAAGTTCTTTCAACAATTTTTCTGTGAACTTGAAAGTAAGGAAAGGAAAATGTGTTTTGAATAATATCAATGAAACAAATATAGGACTAGATAAAGTCATCAGTGCTGAAGTGCTCTTTAGTAACTTGCTTTGCTAGGAGTGGCATAACGATTTATTTAGATAGCATTAAAAAACATACTTTTATTTTAAAATCAAATAAAACTTTTTTGTCAGGTATACGTAGGCCTTTATTAAAAGTCAAATTTGTACAAGGCAGCTAGAATAAAGATTTAAATAACTATAAGAAAATTTGCGATTGTCGAATGACCAATAGCATTTTTATGAAGCCCAGACATTTGGCTTTCTGGCCTACGATAAAAATAGAGAACAGTCAAGAATCCAGTACGTATAATAGAAACTACAATCCTACAGTTTTGAGTAACATAATCAACAATCATTGGTTGGAAACTACACATCAAAACCTGCATCAAAAAACTTTAAACGATAATAAGGAGACTTTAGATTAACATACGACCAATAGCATTTCTATTAGGTTAAGTTATTTAAGTAGGCGAATTACAGAAAAGACAGAAAAGAGTAGGCAAGCTGGTACTAACAATAGAAAATAGAATTTTGCCACTTTCAGAAACGAGCTCAAAAATGATTGCTGGAAAACTAAACAGTTAGTCATGTTTGAGGTAACTAAAAATCATGGAAAAATGAATAATAGCAGGACTTTTTACAGTACGAGATTTTGGAGGTCCAAAACCCTTTCTGAGAAAACTATAAGATGTTTCAGAAAAATCACAGAGCCATGCTGTGGCACGAAAGATTAAAGCATTTACTAGCAAATTATCTCAAGGAACTGCAAAATAAATTTCCAGATCATAAAGACCTAAACAAGGCTATTTTTGATAGTCGTATTAAAAATTGTAATATTTGCCGGATTTTAGAGTTTTTTAAGCTACATTTTAAGTAAGAATATTTGTTTTTACATTTGCAGATCAATTTACTTCCAGGTTTTTTTAGAGAAAATGAGCATTTATGTCATAACTGAAACAAAATACAATGCATAATAAACAACTACTTTTATTTAATAGAAACTTTCTAGTTTTTTTTTTTTTTTAGTAAAAAAAAATTTTTGACTATTTTCGTGCCTTATTATTATTTTACTAGTCTTCAAAACTCATTTTTAAAATTTTTTTAACTTGCATTACATTTCCGTTGACGCATACTTTTTTTTTATTTTTAGAAGATTTTTTTTGTCATGAAGTTATTTCGAAGTTATCTCTACACTTATATAGCAATATCATAAGAGTAATTCTAACACATGTTATTGAAATATCGATAAAATAAGAAAATTTGAGGAAATTCAGTGACTTTAATAACGATTTCATTTTTGCATTCTACTATAACATTATATTATTGTGTTGTTTTTGTCATTAATGATTAATTTCGTGCTTTCGCCTCAGCTTAAAATAGTTTTACCTTATTGTTATTTTTAACTCATTTTGTAAAGACAACAAACGATAGCAGCAGTTACTTTAGAGAAACTGATGCAAACGGCAGTGGCTAGAATAGTATAAGTTGAACAAATATTTCTATTTATTGGTATTACAATTTTGCTAAGTATTCTCTTTTCCTCTCTGATGCTCTGTTGGTTAGAAAACTCATTAAAGGGATTTTCCAATATTCAATCCTATATAGTGCTACATGTTACAAAGACATCTTGGATATCTGGCTTTCCTCTTTTTCTCTTTTTTATATACTGGTAATTTATCGATGTTTCATGAAGATATCTTTTGTTTGTAGTCGGGACTTGACTGCCAATTTGATAACTACTTCAAGGTCAGGGATTCGATTGCATGAATTAAAACAGTGTAGTTAAAGGGACGGAGTTGTCTCTGGCATACGGGATATGCTTAGAATGTTGTAAGGGAAAGCGATAGTCTGTACAGGCACTACAGAGTTATATGTCAGAGATCTGACTTAGTTATATACTTGCACGTAATAAAATCCACAATAAAGAAGAAGCTGCATACCTTCAGTTCTATACTCATACAACTATAGAACCAACTGGCTCCAAGGACATTCAAAAGGATCTGAGAAACTTGAGAATATGTCCTGCACTAACCATTCTACGTTTTCAGCCTAGTATTACTGCTATGTTATAAATCTCTACTGCATTAATCTAGGCTTACTACCACTGAGAAGGCTATATGGCGGCACCTTGTTGCCTTACGCCAGCCCGTTTTGTTGGGTTGTCTGCGCGGTCTCGGGCCAGTACACCTGCCGCTCGTCTCGCTGGGATGACCGTTGTGTACCAACAAATACATACATTACACACGAACACCATTTTTATACTTGTTACTCAACGCCAGGGCAGTCTCCTCGGGTGGGACTGAGGGAGAGTGGCGACTTCCGGCCGGCCCGAGCAAGTAGTGGTTTTCTCTGGTAACAGAGAGGGCTGCTGCCCTGGTTTTAACCCTTTCCAAATACTTATTTCTAAAATAAAAGGGTAGCGCTGGCCTTTGCGGGTCAGTACGACACTAAAAAAATGCCAAAATGATAAATGTCGATGTAAAACTAGTACCCCAGGCGGAAACCTCTCTAAGGGAATCCGCCGGCACTTCCGATCCGGTGAAAGCCCGGATGACTGACGCAGGCCCCACGGATTCTGGGGGGAGGGGGGGCCACAAAGACGTGTCTCATGGCCAACAAGAACTGCTAAATGTTCCATGGCCTTTTCTTACAGACAAAGGACGAAGAGGAAGCCTGTCAAGTATAGGCACTAACGACACCAAGGACAGCAATGTGTCAGTATTTAGCAACCAGACAAGGGAAGAGCTTGCCTCTTTAGAAGAAAATGTCACTAGGCTCAGAACAAAGCGACAGCAAGTTGCTGATAAAGTCCAATCAACAACGAAAGACATTACAAAGACGCTACCAATGATTAACTATAAGTACGGCAACACAGCGAACGCTGTTAAAAATGGGCTTAAAGCGGTGCTTAAGCATCTTCAAGAGGCAGAGGTGCTAAGAAAAGGCTGTTTTACTAACGAAGATGTGTATACCAACGCTTGAAAGTCGTCATTTGAATCCCTGCAGTGGAGGGAACAAAGGCGAGATAATTTTCGACGGCATATACAAGAAAAAACCCTGAATACTGCCTTAAAAGAAATAAAATGAAGTAAAAGAAACAGAAGCCCATCGGACAGCCCTGAGAAACGCCAGCAGACTATGTCTTTAAAGAAAAAGAAGACAGGTAGTGGCAAACAAAAAGAAATTCCCCTGAATGATAAAACAATCCAGAAGAAAAAAGTGGACGCCGCAACAACAGTAGAAGTGAAGATGGCTGAAGGACAGACCTTTGCAACGGTGCTTAAGGCGATGAAGGCGAACTTTGACCCTGATAAGTCTAACGTGGCAGTTCAAAGTGTTGTCACTACAAAAAAAGAAGTCCTACTTATTAAGGTTAAAGGGGTAGAGAATGCTACTGCATTCTCACAGCAAATCAAAAAGTCGGTAGCCAGACAAGGTACTGCCAAAATGAGCAGCAGAAAAGTAACTTTAGAGGTCCGAGACCTGGATGCCATTGTAGAGGAAGATGAGGTCAAAGAGGCTTTTGTTAGGACTTTTGGACATCAGAGCCAGGAGCCAAGTTAGCTGTCTTAAAGCCAAATGCCAGAGGACAAAGGCTGGTTTTAATAAAGGAAGACGAAGCATCTGCCAAACAAGTAGAAAAGGAAGGCAGGTTACGAGTTGGTTTTGTAAACTGCCAAATTCGAAAAAGAATTAAAGTAACAAGATGTTACAAATGCCTGGGATATGGACACGTCTCAGGCAACTGTAGAGAAGAAAAAAGATCAAATCTTTACTTCCAGTGTGGCAGCTCAAACCACTGGAAGAAAGAGTGTCCAGGCCCAACACGGTGCTTCCTTTGCCCAACAACGGACAACAAGCACGAAGCAGGGAGCGGGAGCTGCCCTTTATTTAGAAGAGCCCTAAAAAAGGACAGGGATAAGGCCTAAGCAGGATCAAAATGAGGCAAAAAAGCCTTGAGTTGAAAGACAGGCTTATGTGGACCTACGCTGCGCTGGGTACTTTGCACCTATCAGCAAGGGAAAGCATTAAGCTTATAGTGGTGCTAGCTAAGTAGGTGGCCTACTATGGAGCGCTAGACAAGGTGCTGGTCCTAAGGGACCCCGAGTCCTTGTCAGGACTCAAGAGCATCAGCATCTCTAGAAAATGGTGGCAAGTTAACTCGTTAATGCTGTGAGACACGATGGTCTCCCTGGTGGCTCCACCCTGAAGTAATGCTAACGCGGTTCTGGGGTGGATCAAAAGCCACGCGGCATGGGGGGGGGGTTTCAGTGGGTATAGGTGGTCTAATAAAAAAAATCTACCGAGTTTAACACTATTGCTGTTCCTGCGGTGTGCCTTCATGCATTTCCCCTTCCTTCACAAAAAAAAAAAACTACGGTTAAAGCTGCTTACCTTAATGAGTGCCTTTTGAGAACTTTTCCGACATCTCTGGACTGACCTCTTTCAGAGATTTACTGCCTCTTCATAAATATGTAGTATGAAACCAAATTTTTATGTACATGGTTGCATGAAAATCTAAGTATTAATTTATATTAAGTCTTAGTATTAAAGTATAGTTTATAAGAGAAAAACGCATCGTTGAAGTAAAAAATATTAGTTTTTTTTTTCTTTAATTTCTAATTTTACTCCATAATAACAACAAATCATTATAATCTTTTCAAATTTACATGAATCTTTTTCGTCATTAATTGTAACAAGTCACATTTGCATAACTTTGTCCTCTTGTTTTTTTGTGGATGTAATCACTTTAGATAAACCTTTTTTTCTTGTATTCACTAAGAATTATGAACATATTTTTATTACACTTTTTTTTAATCCATTTACTAGAAAATAAGTGCAATTATTGACTTTCAAGAAAGCGAATCCTTACTAATTGCGGTTTGTTAAATGTTCGAGGGAATCTTATTTTCAATTATCTATTTAGCAATGCGATGCAAAGGTAAAAATTAACAAATAAGGTAAAAGCACCAGTACGTGAACACTCTTTCCATAAAGTCTTTGTTTTCTCATTTTTATTGAATTTCTGATTCGCATAACAACAAAACAGTCATTACTCCAGTAAGTTTATATTTTTTAATTAAAAAAAAAAAACAAACAAGTTTTTCTAGGTCATGTGTACAATTAATAAATTAATTTTAAAGTTTTTTTACCAATGACCCAGTAGATGAACAGCGTGTTCAGGTATTGGTACCGATACGTATTTTTGACCGAGTACTTGAACATCCCATGTTAATTAAATGGTAGAGAGGTTATGTTAGCTGCCTTCTACTGATTTCTATTTTTATTATGTATTGCAAATAACCAAATCAAAAAATCTCTTTCTAATTTCATTGGTAACATATTATAAAAACTATAACGACTGGCTTGACATACTATTATTATTGATTCACAGTAATTTTAATCATTTTTATGTGTTCGAGTACTGGGTATAGGTAAAACCTAATGGTACCAGTACCTGAACAGTCTCACAAGCCACCTCATACAAGTTGCACTAATAAATAATTTTTTTCTCGTTGAGTATAAAGACTTACTGAAATATAAATTTTGTTTCATCTGAAAAACGATCAAAGGATATCAGAAACATTTTTTTTTTTTATCCACTTAAATTGAAAATAGTTTATTCAAGCTGTTCAATCTACTGGTGCAATTTTAGGAAGTGTTTACGTACTGGTGCTTTTACCTTACATCTACTTTTTTCTATATTCTTTTTCTCAATATGTTAAATAGAAAAGCCCTAGAGTAGCACCCAATCTCTTGGTTTGGATCTGAGTTTCGACGATATAAAGTTAAAAAAGCTCTCACAAACTTCGAGTATGAAACGTAAGCAAGTAAAGCATATCCTGCAAGCAGCCGGTAAACCATTAAGCTACCATTAGGGTAAATATTTTGTTTTGGTGTCTATTAGAAAATAAATACTTTAGTATTTTAACATCTTTCTATAAGGCAACAGATACATGATAGAGTCACTCTAATCAGTGCTGACGATTTTTCAGAATTACATATAAGTGACATCTGGTGACAAAAGACTTAATGAGTCTTTACTTATTTCATTCGAGTCAAGGCATACTAACCTTGTGTTGTCTAGTTGCCATATCACAAGCATTTTTGTTAGAAAATGAGTAAATTTACACTAGATATGTAATTAGGAAGTTCGTTGTGGCATAAGCACTATGACCGTTGCTGCGCACGCTCTCGCCAGGTCTCTTGGTGCAATAAGAAAGTATTATGTATTCTTATTCAATCTAAGTTATTGTTGTTAAATAAATCTGTCCATTTCTTATTTAGTATAGTTTTTGTTGATAAACTAGGTCAAAGTAGATATATCTAATATTGCAGCAGAGCGTGGTAGGTATTGATCTTTTCTAATTATTAATTTGGCAGCCCGTAATAAATAGCACCTAAGGGTCCAAGTAAGGGTATCAATTCAATCCACTTTAATTTAAAGAAAGTGTAAATCCAACCATAATACAAAATCTAAGAAAAAGTTTCATAATAATAACAAGAAAAATTCATATAACAAAGAAAAATCGAGAGAATTCGAACAAAAAAGAAGAAACCAAAATGGTAGATGAAGTAAAAAATTCAGTGTTTGATGAAAAAGATTTTAAATATTTAGAGAGGAAAGTCACGATAATCCTAAAATTTAAAAACTGTGATGGAGTAATAACTAAAGCCAGGGTAATGACGGATAAAGAAGAAGAGTGGATTAAGTAAGACTTGAAGGCGATCAATGTAATATATAGTGAAATTTCGAATGATCAGTTATAGTTCGTGAAGGACAGAGAAATGGCGTACAAAATGATGAAGGAATTTGGTGAAATGTACATAAAGGAGTCTACTGCACTATAAATTTCTGTAAAAAATAAAATGGAAGAATTAAATTTAAAAGACTTTGAAAATTTAAGAGTATTTTTACTGAGCTCAAAGTATTAATTAATAAATCAAAAAGTGCTGTTGCAAATAGTGCTGCTGACTAGCAGTTGGCAGTGGATTAATTAAAGGTAGGAAAATGAAGATGGTTATTTAAGTAGTTTTAATGCCAAATTTTAGGAGAGACTTAACGAGTCACGTTTTCAAGTAGGCCGCTGTGCTTATAATGTTAAGTGGTGACTTGATAGCGGTTTCTCAGATCGTGTTCTAAATGATCATCGATATTTTTATGAATCTGTTGAATTCAAAAAGCCTATTAACGTAAAGGGAGGAGACGAAAGATCCTTTAATTTAACAAAAATTAGTAATATGAGGCACAAGTTTGATGTTTATGGTCAAAGTAAAATAAATATACTGAGAAGTTTTTTTTTGTTAAAGAAACGGATGAAAATAAAATGACTTACGGTAAAGTAACTAAATTAAATTAAATTGTATTGGTAAAGAATATGTCGAAGATTTTTGATCAGAATAAAAATTAAATTGCGTTGGCTATTAAAAATCATTATTTATATCATATGACAAGTAAAATTAACACAAAAAAAAAATAGATGGGACATTAGGCCATCTAATTTTTAATTGTTTGAAAACAATCTGTGACAAACGAATGCTTGATTATTCACCGAGAAAATATGGAGCAGGTCGTTTAAAGTATAGAATTTGTTTAGATAATAAAATGCATTATTTACTGTTTAAGCATAAGAGGTCCAGGGCTTGAGATATTTTAAAAATTATACATATTAATTGCAATAAACTACAAAGTTCTACAAAGTTCTGGCTTAAATGGTAAAAAATATATTGGAGTTTTATCAATGATTATAGTGAAGTAGCAAGTGTTTATTGTATCAAATTAAAAAATCAGGTATATTATTGTTTTGTTGACCATGTCAATTTAGTTGAAAGTAAGACAGAAGAAAAGAGAAAGAGGTAAACATGTCATAATATAACAGAGTACATTGATTATAGTATAAGAAATTTTGCAAGAGAAATCCGTACGTCTATTAAATCGTGTCCACCTTATCAGCATGAATTAGATGGAAAGGCAGGAAAGTCTAACTGGGATATTATAAATATATGTTAAAATATTTATCAAAGGAAGCAAGGATTTATAATAGATTTTGATCAGAAATAGTTAAGACAGCAGCTTATTTAAAAAAAAACAAAGTATGACTTATGCTGTTAAAAAAAAAAACACCCTTTTAAATTATGTTGGAGGATTAGCCTTGTATGAAAAATTTAAGAATTTTTGTAAGAAGAGTTTTTGTGAGAATGCAACAAAAAACAATAAACTTATAATCGGACAAGGAAGCAAATACAGGAATTTCGTTAAGTTATGAAAATTTTGGTAATAGAGTCCTGATAAATAATAGGATAGGAGCAGCTAGATATGTTGATATCATTGAAGATGCCATAGATTTTTTTTGGCTTTAAATCAGAAGATGACAAAGTAAAAAAAGTTTCAACGAAAATGAAGTTAAAAACACGATTAGTGATGTAAATACCGACGAAGTCAATGAAATTAAAAATTTAAAATTAAGATTGTCAAAAAAAAAAAAAAAAGAGAGCTTGATCGATACAGAGATAAAAATTTTGTACATAGGACTATTATTTATGTTAATTACTTACATGTTGAGACACCTGTTTCTTATAATGATGCAATAAATAGTGATAAGTCTTAAAAGTAAAAAAGAGCGATGGATAAAAAATGTATTGTTTAAATAAGAACTAAACTTAGATTTCTGTAAATAAACTGAATTTTTTTTTTTGCACAGTAAATTTAGGTCAATGAAACAATTTGAAACAGCATCGGACAAGAAAAGACAATATTTATTTATTTGGTCTAATGCAAAAATGAAAGAAGTTATCTTTAATACCTTGCATTCGTAAGTTGTTAGGAGATAAATTGTTCAAAAATTTAATGAAAAAGAGAAAAGGAGGTACATAGTTAGGCGGTTAAAGACTTTTTGGGAAACCATAAAAGTGTAATCTGTAGGAATCTAGAGCCTGATCTACTGAAAAACTATAAAGCACTAGGCTGCTTGATGAGTTATAAAGAACTTCTTGTTGACTCAAATCTTATTAATTTTCCGCAAAATCTGGGGGATTACAGTGAAGAGCAAGGGAAATATTTTCATCAAGATATGAAGGAAATGAAAAGACGTTATGAAGGTGTCTAAAGTGTAAATATCACTAGTTAATTTAATGACCTGTTTTAGTTAAAAATATATAGCTGACTACTGTTGGACATCTAAAAAGAGGAAGGATTGACAATGCTAAGAGACGTTAACGTAACTAATTGAATGTATCATTCGAGGATAAAAGAGTTTGAAAAAGCAGATCGTCATAAAGCTTTTTTTTTTATCTGTGTAAGGCTGTAGAGAAAAAAAAGTTATTAAGGTTCTTAAAATACATATATAATTTTTTTATTTTCTCATACAAAGTCTGACCAATAATAAGGGCTTTAAGGTTATGGAGTTTTGGGGTCTTAGAATTAAAGAGTAACGTAATTAAAGAATTACAAGTGCAAGGAATCCAGTCACACTAAAAACGTACACAATACGTATTTTTTCTCAAACCAAAGAAAAAATTATTTCACGCTTTCACATAGAAGCCTGAGCTAGTAGGTTTTTTGAGATTGTAAATAAATGCAGACCAGATGAAGCTGTAAACACCTTAGATCTAAAGGCAGAGACCCCAAAAATATATAAGGTATTCTTACTTCCGACGTTATCATACAAAATGGCGAGGGCTGGAAGACAAAGTTTAAATTCACACAATAAGTTTAATCGTGACTCTCAAATTTATTAAGATATTCCAGTTACTTGATTTGATTACAAAAACTTCTTTTTTTTATGAGTTATGAAATGAGTATCAGATGTATGGTATTTTTTCTTCATAACTAAATGTAATCGATAAATAAAGTTGTCACGGTCAAAAAGTAAAGTTGGAAAACATTTTTTAAAAACCCTTCACAAGCATTTGATTGCACCTGTTTTTTAATATAGTAATAATTGATATTTAATTATTAAAAATTAGTACTGCATACCATAACATCATGTAAATAAACTAAAACTAAGCTCAACTGAACAGTGTAGATTGTTCGATTGGAGTGCGACTTACTCCTATACCTTTATATACAGTCTCAGGGAGCAGCCGATAAGAATAACGCGACCTGAAACTGTATATATGGGTATAGGAGTAACTCGCACTTCAACCAATTAATCTACACTTTTCAGTTAAACTGAGTTTTAGGCTATTTACGTGATGTTATGTTATGCAGTAAAAATTTTTAATTAATAATCAAACATCGATTGTTGCTATATTTCAAAATAGGTACAATCAGATGCTTGTAAAGGATTTAACAAAAATGTTTTTAACCCTTACTTTTTGCCAGCGACATCTTTATTTTTCGATTTCACTTATGTATAAAGAAAAAATGCCGTACATCTGATACCCATTCCATATCTCGTGAAAAGAAAAAGTTTTTGTAATCAAATTGAGTAACTGGAATATCGTAATAAATTTCATAGTAGCGATTAAACTTATTGTTTGAATTCAAACTTTCTTTTCCAGCCCTCATCAATTCGCATGATAACGTAAGAGGTAAAAATACCTTACAGTGAACCTACTTTTCTTCTCTGATTAGAGAAAACATTTTTCAACGCTTTTTGTAGCATGTACTGCAGATTTTTGAGGTTATTTATCCATGCAGACGAGGTGAGGCTGTTAAGACCTTGAATTCGAATTTGGCAGTTGAAAAAATGCATAGTAAATATTATTAGACCCCCACGTCAGAAACTTTTTGTTGTGGTCCTGTGAAATAATATTTAATGATTTTGATAAATTCTAAGGGTTTTTTTTTAAGGTTGAGGGAGAATTCTGACGTCCACGGGTTAAACCAACTACGGATACATTTGACAGCAAATAATACAAAGAAATATGGTTAAAGCATTAATAGCCCAAAAAAAAAATATATTGTGGGCCTCTGTTATCATTAAAAGAATTTAGTATAAAAAATTTGGAAAAAATAAAAACTTGCTTAGAAATAAATATAAATTACAAAATTTGCAAAAGGAGAATGACATTGGATTAAAAAGATTATATAGACTCTATAAAAATGATACTATCGATTCTAAATTATACATAACTCAAATGAATCAAAATTTTAAACTAAAACTAGCACAATCAGCATATGATGAAATTAGGTACGAAAATTCCATTTGAACTCTCTTAAATTGTTACGATAATGTTATTTGAACTATAATAAAAAACATTATAAAAAAGCCTTAAGAACTTTTAAATATTTGTACTTATCAAAAAAATGTTTAATTCATGTTTAAAAAGGAATTTACTTATTATATTATTAATTGCTATAATAATGTTTATTGGGCAAGAGATATGATTAATAGAAAATGAGCAACAGGATATGTTATACGCATAAATGAAAAAGTTATTTATTTAAAATCAAGAAGCAAAATCCTGTGACAAAATCGTCGACATTAGCTGAGTTTGTAGCGTTGTTTTAGTGTGTGAGTAAATTAAAAGTTACGAAAGATTTGGTACCTAGTTTTAATATTAAAGCTTATAATCTAACTAATACACACAAGAATAGTTTTATAGCGAAGTTTAAGAATCACTCGAAAAAGTCAAAATATGTCAAAACTTACTATCACTTTGTCAACAAAAGTAATGCAAAACAAAAAACTGATGTTGTCAAACTTGATTTAGAACAAAATGTAGAAAATATTTAAATCGAAGCCTGCAGCAGGAGTAAGTTTAAAGGGTTTCATTAATGTGGTTTTAAATACCAGATTTAAGATTGTACTATGTATATGTATTTTGTACAGTAATATAGTAAGAGAAGATAGAGCATGACCGTTGTCACATTCTTTCTTGGTACAATGAAAGAGTATTTTGTATTCTAATTCAACTAAAGTTAGAATTGGGAAATAAAACTGTTTTTATGTTATAACGTGTTACATTTAATGGTCTAGTACCTTAAAATAAATAAATTTAAAAATTTGTATTTTTTTCTTTTATAAAGTGAAAATATTTAAATATAAGATGAAATAAATTACAAATTTAAGAAAAAAATAAAAATCAACTTATTCCAATATTTAGAAGAGATTCAAAGATCATCTTTTTGTACAGGTATAATGTTAGTTTCTTGAATAAATCTTCATGTAAATTAAAATAACGTCCAATGGTAGAACAGTCAAATTGTGTCTTTATTAATAAAAAAACGAAAACGAAAATACAAAACGACATTTCGGCCGCTTGGACGATGTCCCAGCCCTCATCAGGTACAAAAATTTATGACTAATAAAAAATTCTTGACAGTACAAGTTGTGTAAATAATACCTATTTTATGTTGTATTGGATAGTGGCAGAGGAAATTCAAGTATTAGACTAAATGTGTGGGTTTTTAGCACCAATTAGATAGTACTGTGTTGTTTTGTTAAATAAGAATTTTCAAATCTAAGGAACTAATGCTGTTATTCGTGCGCGTCTTAACAGTAAATTGTTACTCTGGATAAACAGCTACTAATAATGTTTTTAGTGTAGTTAATATATTAAGTAGGTACACGAATAAAAATATCAGCAACATACCGCACATACAGTGGAACAATCAAATATAACTGCTCTAAGTATGGAATTTTAAGCAAACGCATTACAGGATCATACAGTACTGGACTACAAGGACTGCTCATTGGAGATCCAGAAACTTGTTTGTAAAATTGTTCTGAAATAAAAAAGAGTTGAATTTAAAAGTAAAGATACACCTGCGCGAAATGGATTAGGAGAAACATTGATTTTACCATTCAAGAATTTCCAAAAATGTCATATTGCATTTATGATAAAGGCTTCACCAGTATTAGTCAATAAACTAGCAATATCTAGACTAATAAGTGTGTCAACAGGTAAAATCATTATATCTTTAATTTATTTTTCAACTCATAACTGTTTTTTGAGTGTGATTTCACTAGTGGAATATTTTAAATCAAAATATAAGAAAGAAATTTTGAAAAAATATAAGTAGGTGTATTCAGTATCAAGACAATAAAACGGATAGAAAAGTCTTTTTTGTGTATTTTTATTAGTCCAAAGCATTGAGACAAGTCTTTTTTATAAATATGTTTATGAAACTTATTTAATTCATTAAAAATACCGTGTTGATCCTTTTTGCTTATGAAATTTTTCGTGTCTTTAATTAATTTCTTTAAGGGATTATTCTGTAGCTGTTAATAATATTAATCATCACTTAATAATTTTTCTACTTCATTAAAATAACTTTTATTGTCAATATTCATTTGCAGTGATATTACTTTTGTCTGCTTTAAAAATAAAATTGTATTTATTATTTAAAAAAAAAACTCGAGTTATCTTGAAATTGTCTCCGAGAACTTAATCTGTTGAAGAAAGACGAGTAGATAAATTATGTTTCATTGTTACCAAGAATATTAAGTAGTTTTTTTCTGATAGTCTTTAATTCATCAGTATAATTTAATACATGTTAGACATCCTTAAAAAGTTAAAAATAATTACATCTATTAACATTAGAAAAAAAATTAAATTTATCGCCCAACTCTAATTTGCTTGAGACACTATCCAGTAGCTATCTGTTGAAAAGGTTAGATAGCCAGTTTTTTTAAATTTTACTTACGCTTTCATTGTTGACAAATCTACGGCACCAAACCAGGCCATGGCCACTAACACTTGTAGCTGGAAGTATATTGTATATACTTTCGGGCTCGGATTCTTTATGTGAGGAAAGAGCATCGAACTTTTTATCCAACTATTAACGATATTTGCGAAAGATGCTATTCAATTTTAATCCGAAATGATCAATAAATTCTTTCATCATATAAAATTTACAGTCATGACTTAGTATTTTTCTCCCAATTAATTTAATTTCTTTTTTTTAAATTAGTTTTTGTGTACAAGTCCGAAATTACATTTTTTTAAATTAAGTTATGTAATTTAAATGTAGTTATTTAATGTTTTAATTTCGATCAGAAACTAGAAAGTGTAACACAAATAAGTTTGTTTGTACATTGTGTAATATGTTTTGGAAAAATAACATAAGTCCTATATGTAATCAAAAATTTGTGCTTTAATTCACCGCTTTTTAATTACTTGTGAACACAGCTGAGCTTATGAAAACAAAAACTAACATTCTACGAAAGCATGCACTTATGAAGTTAAAAACCCTTGAAAGCGATTCAAACTACTCAATGGTAACAATGAATAGTAGTCATTGCAATTTGGTGTCCTCCACAGCAGCACAGTGTGAATGCCGTTGTAAATATTAATATAAAAAACGTAAAACTTCCTGGTGAGAATTTCGTCCACAAATAATAACATCAGACGTCTAATGACAGTTAATTACTAATCAAAATAACGTCCAATGGTGATACTGTCCAATTTTGTATTTATTAGAAAAAAAAACGACGTTTCGGCTGTTTAGACAATGTCCGGGCCCTTACCAGGTTCTCAAATCTATGAGTAATAAAGAAATTCTCTACAATACAGATTTTGATGAATGCAGTAAACGCAAATTTTGTAAGGTGTGTGATGTACCTCTGCCTCTTACGAAGGGAATATAAAATCGTAATATAGTCAGAGTTTCATGTTTTGTTACTTTTATACCCTGCACATTCACAAATGACACAGTATGCGCACATAATACAATCACTTAAGAATCACAAGCAGTTCCTTGGGATACACACGTAAACTGATCATGTTTTCCTGATACCATAAGTGATAGAAGCCCTCAAACCTTGTTTATCAAGTGAGCTTCCTTTATGAATTGACTTAACAAGAAACTTGTACCAATTTTTTAATTTTTTGTATCTTGTTGTCTATTATTATAATGATCGAAATAATGTACATTAAAAACTCTGAAAAGCAGGCGCTTTTTTTAAACTTTGTTCTGTGTCTCGAATTTTTATTCTATCAAAATTGTAGTTTTGTGTGAATTCAATGCTATGTTGTATTAGTAAAGATGTATTTTTTTTTTCTTATGACTTTTTTATAATTCGCCATTCTTAATTTTACTGCTCTTGATGTTTGACCGACATAACAGCAGTTGCCATTTGCACATGGTATGTAGTAAACGACATTATTTATATCAAGTGGCTTAGTTACATCTTTTCTAAATGAAAAGATCGAATTTAATTTATTGTTTAAACTGTATACAATACCAATGTGAAGCTTTTGACAATATCATTTAATAGGACTGTGCAAGTGGGGAATATACAGTGTTAATAAAATTAGTTTATAATTATTATCATTTCTATTGTTGTTGTCAATCATATTCATGTTTCTTGAAGAACTTTTTTAATTGTCTAAAGATGAACATATTTAGCCTTCATAGTCTTCTTGTACTTTGTTATTTATTATCAGAATAACTATTCAATGATACATATATTTTGTCACAGCTGTTCTGTAACTTCGTCTCTTTTCAATGTTTTGTAGAAAGTTTGTAAATATTGTTAGGTAACTATAATTGAGAGAAATGTGAATGGCTTGTGACGTCTGAATGCTCAGGAACTAGAAGATTGTGACACTCTTGAACAGTAAATTGTAACTCCAGACAATAGCTACTAAAATTGTTTTTAGTATAGCTAATATAATTAGTAGGTACACATAAGAGAATATTATCCACATACCGCACATACGGTGGACCATCAAAACATAACTGCTTTAAGCATGAAATTTTAAGCAAACGCGTTACAAGATCACACAGTACTGGACTACAACCAATGTCTATTAGAGAGCCGAAAATTTGTTTGTTAAATTAGTTGTTAACATGAAAAAAAGTTAAATTCCAAACAAAAGATGCACCTGTGCAAAATTTATTGAGAGAGAAACGTTGATTTTATCATTCAAGAATTTTTAAAAATGTCTTATTTTATTTATGATTAAGGCTTTACTAGGATTAGTAAGCAAACAAACAACATCTAGACAAATAAATGTGTAACCAGATAATATGATAATACCTTTTGCATTAATTTTTAATTCATAACTGTGTTTTACGTGTAATTTTGCCAGCGGAATATTTTTAATCAAAAAGTTAGAAAAAAATTCTGAAAAAATATACGTTAGGGGAAGTCAGTGTCAAGACAATGAAATGGATAGAAAAGTCTCTTTCGTGTACTTTTATTAGTCCGTAGCGTTTAGATAAGTTTTTTTCATGAATATGTTCATTAAACTTATTTAAATCTCAAAAATTACTGTATTGATCCCACTAGCTTACAAAATTTTTTGTATTTTTATATAATTGCTTCATAGAATTATTTTCTATCTGTCAATAATATGTATCATCACTTAATAATTCTTCTTCTTCATCAATGTTAGTTTTTTTGTCAATGACAACAGTAATATTACTTTTGTCTGCTCTTGTGATTAAAATGTGTTTATTATTTTTAAGAAAGACTTATGTTCGCTTTCAATTGTTTTGGTTCATTTTATCATTCAAAGGAGAACGAGTAGCTTTATTATGTCTCTTAGTACCAATAATGTTAAGTAATTTTCTTCTGACTGTCTCCAATTTTCCAGAATATTTTTATGAATCTTCAACATTCTTAAAAAGTTTAAAATAATCACATTTATTAACATAAGAAAAAAAATTAAATTTATCGCCCAATTCTAATAGGCTTGAGACACAATCCAGTAGCAGTGTGTGAGAAAAGTTACATAGTCAGTTCTCTTTTATTTCACTTATGCCTGTATTGTTGACAAATGCAGGGCACCAAACTCGCCAGGCTAACTGACACTTGTGGCTGGAAGTGTATCGTATACACCTTTGCTCTCTAATTCTTCATGTGAGAAAAAAACATTAAACTTTTTATCCAACTTATAACGATACTTGCGAAAAATGCTCTTCAATTTTAATTTGTAATAATCAATAAATAAATTTATCACATAAGATCCAGAGCCATGGCTTAATATTTTCTTCTTAATTAATTCAACTTTTTTTTTTTAAATTAGTTTTTGAGGACGAGTCCAAAACTTTATGATTTAAAATAAATTTATGTTATTTAGAAATAGCTAATTTGTGTTTCGTGCTGAATTGGAGACAGTATCAGGTAACATAATTAAGTTTGTTAGTACATTGTGTGATATGTTTCGGGTAAACGTCATAAGTTCACATTTAATTAAAAATTTGCCTTTTAACTCACCGCTTTTTAGTTTTTTTTAAACACAACTTAGCTCATGAGAACTAACACTCACATTTTTACCGAAGCATGCACGTATGAAGCCAAGCACCCTAGAAAACGATACAAACTTTTTACTGGTAAAGATGGTTAGTAGTTGTTGCAATCTGGTGTTTTCCATAGCAGAACAATGGAGATGCTAATGTAAACATGAATATAAATGATGTACAGCTTTAGTTTACGTGTTTCTCACATGAAGAATCCGAGTGCGAAAGTGACTACAATACACTTCCAGATACAAGTTTCAGTGACCCTGGCCCGGTTCAGTGCCTTGCATTTGTCAACAATGAAGGCATAAAGAAAATTGAAAAAAACTGAATGTGCAACCGTTCTAAGACACCACTACTGGATGATGTCTCAAGCATATTAGAGTTGGGTGATGAATTTAGTTTTGATTCTAATGTTAATACATTAGTATACAATACAATGAGTTCCAAGATATAGGCTTTTAATGATGAAATGATAAATATTGTTTTGTTGTTATCAACAAGGATAGGCAGATAAATTATACCTGATACTGTAAGGGTTTCGACAGTTTCATTATAAATATATGACGTATGTAGTGCGAATTAATTAGTCTTATCTTAGACGTTAAAGCGTCAACCATAACGAAAAAAGAAAATACATTTTTTTTATTTGTTAATGGCAGGAGAAACCGTAAAAAAAATATCTATTATTAAAACTTGAAAAAGTTAAGGTTAAAAGAGTGCTTATTAGTACTCTTAAGCAATTTAAATCGAAAGGGAATGGAAGGTGTCATTTTTTTATCAATGATAAATTTTTATGATACTTCTACATCCATGCTGTCCATCAAATAAAAAAAAAAATAAAAAAAATACAGTGGTAATGACGTGAACAACAATGAGTTGTGAAAAAAAAAATTATAGAGGAGGAGCTCTACAAACCAGCTCATCAGAACTACCCACATCAAAGTATAATATACGAGAACTGGATGCAAAATGCCAAACTAATCTTATTTAATTGGTATTTTATGCTAAAGAAGATAAAGAAGGTTATGAATACATACTTACTAATATTGATAATAAATGAGTTAAAGTATGCATGGGCCATACCAGTGAAACCCAATAACAGGGGATAACGTAACAGCACCAATAAGACCTATCTTAAATCGAGGGAAAGTACAAAAAAATCAACACACTAAACAAGGTTAAGAGTTTTATCCCAAAAGTTCTCAAGATCTTATAAAAAAATACAAAATCAATATTTTTACAACTCATACTAGCATTACAGCATTATGTATTAAAAGATTAAACCACAGATTTTAAATTAAAATATGGATTAAAATATGTTCAAATGGCAACTGTAAACGGCTTTGTTTGCTGCCAGGTTTTATTACAGCCCACAATAGTCAAAAACATTGCACAACAGCTATTAAACCTAAGGATATTACATTATTCGATAAAGCTAAAGTTTTAAAATACTATATGATATGATGACAATGATGATGATTTGAATTCCACCAGTTAAAGTTAGATAGATGATGAAAATAAAAATACTTTCATTAACCCACAGTTTTTAATGGTTGACGAAAATTAAAAAGTTCTTTCAGATTTAACACATTGACAACAGCTATGAAACCAAAGGATATTAAATTATCAAATGAAGCAGAAGTTTTAAAACACTACCGTTTTCAACGTGAGCCTAGGAGAAGAGTTAAAGCTTTAGAGGTTACTGTAAAGTACATAAACACAAAGTAAAAAAAACTTTAAAAAAAGTTATACACCCAATTGATCTACAGAGGTTGTTAAAACTACTAAAGTTTAAAAAACGAGTCTAACTGCTTACTGTTTTAAAGATTATCAAAATCAACCAGTGTCTAGAGGCTTTTATAAACGAGAGATATCTCAGGATCAGTCTTCTGATATTTATCTCGTAGAGGAAGTTCTTAAAAAACGTGATAATTTAATTTGCATTAAATAGTTAATATTTAATCCTTCTTATGGTAGTTGGACTAATAAATCCAATATTAAATGCAAAGAACTAACAAAATAATAAAGGGAAAGTAGAAGGGATTCTGATCAACGCTCCTGAAACAACCTTCCTTTATTTATTTTCATTTGCATACACTTTTTTTTAATTCTATATTAATTAATATTAATACACTAATTATCCTCCTATTCCATTAAATACTTTTCTTTTCCTTTAAAATATACATATGTAACCTTCAGGCATATGTCTATTGTTAGCCTTAGTGTAGTAGTCACAATATTAACTAATGCCACCTCTAATGCCTCTTTTCGTAAAGAATAGCATGCTTATGTCAGTCAGAAGCTCTCATTTAGGAAGCAGTGATATCATCACTGACACGTGTCAGCGCGAGATACAATTAACCAAACACACAGGAAAAAAGCGATTTTGAGGATCATTGACGCCGTGATAACTCAAAAAGCAGAATCAAAGTGACATAGCATGTACGTCAGGTGGCGCAATGAGTGGTGACGACACAAGCGTGGGCTAGCTTTACGATCATAGCAGCAGAGCATCACCAATATGGTGCAATCCAAGAATTATCGATGTTCAGATGGTATTAATAGCAGTCAAGAGACGCAGAAAAAAATAGTGTCAAGACGATTAGTGCATTGATGAGGTGGTAATAGTGGGAGGGAAACTTGTACGAAAAATTTTAGAGGAACACAGTTACAGAAAAACGTGCACGGGACTCTTAAGGAGTTCCACGAACTAACTTTTTTACCCAGAACCTATAAACGGCAACGAGGCACTCTTTCTTGCCTGGAAACTTATAATATCTATTCTTAGTAATATTCGTTTATTTTACTTTTCTTTATCTTGTAAAATGTTACTGGATATCCACTGCCTTCTCAGATCTGGAACACTCCAGTGCACCGGTAATAACCGTACACTCACACGCTGAGAGCAAGAAAATAGGGCACGAATGCTAAGATTGTGAGCATCACTGTAAGTATATCAGTGGTATATTACTAATACTAACTGGTGTCTACTTGGACTTTCGGTGCTTGACAGCAAAAAGCATGATGACGACGTACCCCCAAGTAGTTGAGGCCCTAGGGATTGTGACAATGCCTCTCGGGCGAAGTACCTGGGCGAAGTAGGCTGTGCTCAAAACACCCAAGAGCCTTGAGTATGACCTAGCCCTACGTGACTTTTTTAGGATAGGCATAGAATCCAGTACTTATAATTCGTGTATGTGCCAACAATTTGCCATAGTCAAATCAAGTGTATGTAGGAACGAGTCAGCATGAAAAAATTGTAAACTTAAAATTGTCAGTTTACAAAAGTTATTGAGAATAAGTGTCAGAAAATTCAAATCAAAATTAAAATCATAGTTTGTGATTAAGCGTGAATTTTGAAGCGTTGATTACCAAATTTTTTAGAGGTTAAATCAACTTTTTTTGTTAGTTAGCATTAATCAGAAAATCCGCATTAATATATGCAATAAAATTCAGTGATTAAAAAAACTATGTCCATTAAAAAAGTGAATGGATTTAAGGAATTAAATAATTCAGTGTACTTATTTATTCAAGCCTACCCTTCGACAGAAGATTCCAAGTCCTAAGATTCTTGAAATCTGTGTAAAAATTTGAATCTTAGTTACTAAAATATTTTACTAAGTCGTCCTTAATTCTTAAGTTTTAAAAATTGGCTTCATTTATAAATTTTTATATAATTTCATCTAGCTTTAGCTTACAATTTGCTAAAACATCAACGTAAAAAACAAAGTTAAGTTTTAAGGTAGAAAAATTTTATCTTTGCTCAAAAAGACGCATATCTTCTTAGAATAAGGGAAAATTACAAAAAAAGGAAATAAAAACAAAAAGAAATTGGTCTAATTTACTTTTTGAAGAAGAAAAAAGTCAACAAAGCAACAATCGAATGTAATCAGTCTAATTGTAAATATTGCAGGGTTTGATAGATTATTTGACGAGGTATTTAAGTTTTGATAAAAGCAACTTTAAAACAATTTTATTTATAAAGTGGGCAATTCGAGCAATCTCACTCTACACTGGGCAACGAACCTGCCCTTTAACATGTAATCACTGACATTAATTATGTGTTAGTTCCTAATCTTACAGTTTTCTCGGTACAGATACAGTTTTTAGCCGATCTTGAGAGTACGCATAGCAATTAATTTCATTCATATTTAAAACTGCTGCACAATCCAAATAATATTTCTGGATTAATACATACAGAATTTTGACAAATAATTAAAATTGTATCAAATTAAAAATAATTATTTATAAAAATTGAGTATTTAAACGGTTAATAGTCTCTGATAGTATTTGTTTTTTTAATGAATCACTGAATTAAATTGAGAATGTCCTTTACTTTACGCACAGAATAAGAACCCAAATCTTATTTTTTATAAGATTTTGAAATAACGTGTTTTCTTACAATATACATAACAACATACATTTAGATACTCTAATGTATATTTTGTTTTGCCAGTTTTTTTAACATTGCCTTTTTAATAATAAATGGAATGAAAAAATTTTAAATAATATTTATATAATACCCTGGAATTCTGCGGGATTTCTAGATTCCATTATGAATTAATGCTCACGAAAATTCTCGAAGCAATAGCAATGTGCAAGTGACTTGTATTCCTATCCAACAGCTATTAGGTTTACCAGAATCAAAATGATTGATTGATAATAATGTACCATTATTATTAATGTTATATTATGTTAATTACTTTATTTAATGGTTGCTTCTCTTATCCTCAAAGTACAGAAAGATACCTGTAAAATATCACTTTATTTTGAATGTCTGTTATCTTATTATTTCTTCGTCTCTGTGAGTATAAAATTATATTGATATACCCAGGTTTGATAAACTATTTATTAAAAATGATCAAATTAATAAGCAGCATTTTTTTTAAATTAAACAGCTTGATTGTAAATTGCCAAGTCAGGTAAAGAAGTTGAGAGAATTGATGTGATGTTGAAGCGTATATGAAACTTCAGGTCGTTTAATTCTTCTTGCTCTGCTTCGGCGAGATTCGACTTGGTTAACTCAGCGAGTCTTGGCTGTAAGAGGCGATGAATAGATTGAACACTGACACTTTTGATTTTAACAGTTTTATTCAAAAATAAATGCTTTACTTTTCTAACTGCTATTTTATACATAAGAAATCTGTACATTTGTTAATTTGATATAATATAATTTTGTTTTAACTTTTATAAACTTTTATTAGTTTTAGGTGCAGCGTGACTTAACTGTTTCCCTTTTAACTTTTTCAAGTAAGTCTACGCGTACAGCCTCGTGAGACGCAGCTAGTACAAGCCCGAGCCAGAGAGCCAGCGCGAGCGCTCCCCCAGGTGTATCACATGACAAGCGCTGTATGCCGACCGATAGACAGAGTATTGAAAGGAAGCAGAGCTATAGTGCGCGAGTCTTCTCTCTCGCTTTCCCGTACGTTGTGGTGTAGTACTCGCCGCTGTATCTAAACTTACTATGCAAACTAAGTATATTTTGTTGATTGTTCTAAATCGAACACAGCTATTTATTTAATCATTTTGATTAACTAGCCAAATAACTAAAGAAATATTGTTTGTTAACGTAGTAAATTTCTATTCTCTAATGAATAGTGTATTATTTTTATGAACCAAGAAATCGAGTATATTATACAGTTGATTCTTGCTTATTAGCTAGGAAAACTATAGAAATGGTATAAGTGACTCCTAGTATCAATGAATAATTATTTAATGCGTTGCTGATTCTTTATTTATTCAAGCAATTGTAACATTAACTTTCATAATAACCTTAAATTCTAACGTTTAAGACGGACAGAGTGCAGAGTCATAAGAATATTAATTGTATTTAAGAAACATGATTTTATTACATATTTAAATAAGCCACCAAGTAGGCATTTACTTCAGCAACGCTACATATAGTCAACTGTAAATAGTGTAAGCTCAGAAAATACTGTAGTTAATATTATACTGTTGGCAGCACTGCTTGATTTTGAGATCATGACTTTTATGACCATCTGTATGAAAAACGTTTGGTTGGCAGCTTACTTAACAGTAATATAAGTAATTGTATGTAGAGCTTGATAAGATCTTGTTTTGAGAACTTTTAGATACATTTATCTTATTTTCTTTAGAATAACAATTTTTTGGCCCGTTCTTGTCCACAAATATAAATAATAGGACAAAAGAGGCCAAACTAAACTAAAGTACATAAGGCATAGTGAACAGAATTTTTTTTTTAATATTTGACTATTCAAAAACTCCTATCTGGTGAGTAAGGCGTTGTCTTCTCTCGTACGATTGCCTTATTATTTTTCTATATGACTTGATATCTCTATTTATCTATATTAGCCACGAAAACTTAATATTAATACTTAATTTTTTTAAGAAAATAATCTTCTTCATTATACTCTTCATTTATCACTGATACTATTTCACTTACAGTAACAAAATAAACGTTTTTTTTTGTAAACAAAACATTATTTTAATTTGATTTATCTAAAGGCCAGTAAACGAGTTTCAAAACAATTGATAGAAGACAGAACAGAAAGAGGGTGTATGGACTTTGTTTGAATAAAATACAAATCGTGGTGGGTAACACTATGAATCAACCAGTATCTATATAACTTATGTACTCGATAAACATATATTATCAAACTGGCCTATACATACACATACGTGATCTACAACTTTGTGGCACACCTTTACTACAATTTACTTTTTTTATGTAGCTTATACTAAAGTTTAATGATGTCTTATTGTACGTTTTAATATGCTTATATGCAATATGATTGATTTTAATGTACAAACCAGTCTTTGTGTGCATCAATAATTATAGATGTCTACTCAAATAAAAATTGGATAATTCTAAGAATTAAATGTACTACTTACAGTATTCTTATTGTTCTATTGCACTGAAGAAATTGTTTTATTTTGCTGTAAAGTTACACTAGTTTTAGAATTACTTTTTAGCACAAACATTTTGTAAAATCTGTTAGTGGAATGAATGAAAGTTACTCTCATTTCGTGAGCGATATTAGATCATTACATTTACAATATACTAAAAATGCTGCAATTTTCTCGCATTATTGTTGACCTGGATGTGCTAGTAAGCTCAAAATTTCTAATATTGTGATATCGTCGTTACCAACAAATAGTTGCAACAAAAAAATGCAATTTCAAAGTTGGACCACCGACGTCATTGCTTACCGCTTCTACTGTTAATATTGATAGAGTAACAGATTATTTACCATGCGTTACTTCTAGATTTAAGGCTCCTCACTTTTTCCGCTCTAAAGGTTAATAAGAACTCACCATGAAGATGAAAGTTCGCTTTTTTTTAACCTGGCACCAGTCTTCTATGATGTTAATTAATTTTTGACCTCTGTGTTCCACAAGTTCAATGTATGCAAAAAGCATCAAGGGTAAGAAAATAACTAAAACTGTGATATAAAAAAAAACATGGATTATTTTATTGTGACTGTCAAGTGTTATATAAATGTTAATAAATTTTTATAATTAAAAAACTTTTAAAATAACAGAATTGGCCTATTGGCTGAAGATAGAGGACTGACTAACAACATTTCATTAACCAGCTAGAACCGTTGTTACAATAAACTTGATCATTAGCAATAATCATCTACAATAATTTGTTTCTGCATCTCAGTTATACTTGAAAAGATTTAGAGAGCTTATAAATAAATCAAAAGTGTCACAATCTTCTAGTTCCTGAGCATTCAGACGTCACAAGCCGTTCACGTTTCTCTCAAGTATAGTTAGCTAACAATATTTTTAAACTTTCTACAAAACATTGAAAAGAGACGAAGTTACAGAACAGCTGTGACAAAATATATGTATCATTGAATAGTTATTCTGATAATAAATAACAAAGTACAAGAAGACTATGAAGGCTAAATATGTTCATCTTTAGATTATTAAAAAAGTTCTTCAAGAAACATGAATATGATTGACAATAACAATAGAAATGATAATAATTATTAACTAATTTTATCAACACTGTATATTCCCCACTTGCACAGTCCTATTAAATGATATTGTCAAAAGCTTCACATTGGTATTGTATACAGTTTAAATAATAAATTGAATTCAATCTTTTCATTTGGAAAAGATGTAACTAAGCCACTTGATATAAATAATGTCGTTTACTACATATCATGTGCAAATGGCCACTGCTGTTATGTTGGTCAAATATCAAGAGCAGTAAAATTAAGAATGTCGGAACACAAATGAGGCATAGAGGAAAAAAATACATCTGTACTATTACAACTCAGCGTTAAATTAACACATAATTTTAATTTTAATGAAATAAAAATCTTAGACATGAAAGAAAATTACAAAAAGTGCTTTTTTTTAAATGTTAAATATGCATTCCTTCAACAATAATATGAATAGACAACAAGATTCAGAAAAATTAAAAAATTGTTAGAAGTCTCTCGTTTAGGCAATTAAAAAAGGAGACTTACTTGATGTACATGATTTGAGGGCCCTTTTTTATTTAAAATATTGAGGAAACATAAACTGTTAATGTGCGTCTCACAAGCAACTGCTCCTGATTATTATTTGATTGTATTACACGCGTGTACTATGTCATTTGTGTATGTGTAGGGTATAAAAGCAACTGAACTTGAAACTTTGACTACATTATGATTTGACATGCCTTTCGTAAGAGTTAGAGGTATGTTATACTTTAACTCAATTTGCGTTTATTATATTTTACCAAAATTTGTATTGTAAAGAATTTTTTGTTACTCATAGATTTTTGTATCTGATGAAGGCCAGGACATTGTCCAAATGGCTGAAACATCGATCTGTTTTTTCATAAATACTAAATATTACAGTTCTATCATTGGACGTTGTTTTAAATCATTATCCAACTGTCACTGGACGTCTTATTTGAATTAAAAAAAGTCTTTAAAATAATTAGTATTTTTTACAAATTTTTTGCATGACTACATGGTAGAACTTTATGAAACTCGAATAACATCATAAGAAAGTATCTGAAATTTTAAAGACATAACAATTTCTTATACAAAGGAAACTTAAACTATTTAAACAACCAAATGAAAAGACAAAAGTCGAAACGATTGCTTGATGATCGCGTTGCTCACTGAATGCACTCTTCAACCAATGTAAAACTAAATAAGTACGCTGATAAGGCTATACTATGACCCTTGCATCTACAATTTTTGAATTTCAAAAACCATTTACTTAACCTGTTTACGTTTTTATCTAGTCCAACCATTATAATAAGTGTCAGCTTTACTAACCTACCAACTAAATAGAAGCCATTTTTTCTATACTTATGCCAAAAAAATATCAAAATCACTTAACTCAAATTTTATAAGTACGGTCGAAAAAGTTGAGATCCTGCAGTCAGTTATGGCAACTTTATTTTGACTCAGTATTTTTCCATATAGTTTAATTTCATCACTTTTGAAGAAAAATTAATATTATTACTCTTACTCTCCTTTGATAATAAATTAATTTCACTACTTTTATTTACTTATTTTTGTTCTCCTCACTCAAGTGTGTTCTCCGCATTCTTAGCCTGCAAATTAAGGATAACCTTATTTGGAACTTACCCTTTCTTTATTTAATACTAAAAGTCCGCATTAAAATCTTGCCAAAATTCTTTTCAAACCGAGAATAAGACTTGACATTGGTAATTGACTACAAGTTTAAATCCAATTAAGCTTCCAGAATCAATCACCATACTGAAACTTATGGAGCCTTTTAAGCAAGAACAATAGCGAATTTGTCGAAGCTCAAATACAGTTCTGAAACATGTAAAAATAGTCACGTACAGTATAGAACATACTGCGTGGGATGGGCCTCAACTATTAGGAGAAGACAGAATAACGAGTGGAGAGGGAAAGAACATAAAAAGGCCCGCAGCGCAGGGCTCTAGAACACCGGAACTAGAAAGGGGGTAGTCACAATAAGTCACTTGGGATCGCCAAGCGCCTTCTCTCAAGGGATAGTTATGAAGTGGTGAACTAATTTTAACTGCTGTTTTGTTATTAAGCATCTTGAGCCTTCGGCATCCCATGTTATAGTTTTGGTGCTAAGTGTAAAGTAGGCTTTGTCACGTAAATAAATTTTTTTCACCGTTACCCGTGATATTTCAGAATTTTCGGGTGACTATTGGGATGCACACATAGTAAAGTGTAGCAATAAACGCACCAAATTTAAGGCGATCACCTGCATCTGCTGGCGAGTAAAGAAGGACAAGGGTTAATAACTGCTTTCAAAAGGACCCATCATAAACATGATGACTAGTGTTATATTGATGCTTATCATTTCGACCCTTGCCTCAAAGTTAGTAATAGTTCTTATTAATATAACATAATTAAGTAATCATTCTTCTTATCTTTCCAATTATATATACTTATTGTTTTTCAAAAATGGGAAGGAAGTACAAAGAAATATAAAAATAAGCAACTCTTATACGGCTACTCTCGCTGGTTTTAGTAGCCAACAAAATAGAGATACAAAATAGATAATAAAATTGGATTTTTTTATTTTCCCTCTTTTTATTCTTTGTGCATTGTCTGAAATCAACTTACATAATTCAGCTGACATCACTCTATTAATAATAAAACAAGCATAAAAATAATTATGTCTAAGTACGGAGAGAAAATAGACAATGCAGATTATTTAAGCGATACGTTTTTGACGACACAGAAAGATTCAGATACAATGACAATTATGTTTGAATACGACTTCAAATCGTGTGCACTCTGGGAAGAGAGTGGTAAGAAAATTCGAGTCCTCATGCTCAGGATCTTTAAAAATATAAAACCAAAAGTTTCTTTTAAGCAAAGTCCTTATACAAAATCAGGAGAGGCAACAAATGAAACAGCAGAAATAGAAGTGTTGGAAACGGGACCAGAAAAATTAAAATTACAGGAGAATGCGATTCAAGAAAAAGTTATGGTTGACAGGAGACGTAATCAAGTAAATATGAAAGGGCTAGGTAAAACGAGTTGGCAGAAAAAGTATACTTAAAGGCTAGAACAAGAAAATATAAGTGTTGAATAACTTTTTATGCCATACTGTGACTGGTCAGCTCTGCATCTAAATGACAAGACTTATAACTACTATACATCAAAAAATAGGACCGATAGGCTAAGGTTTGAATACGAAAAAAATTATCATAACATGTGCGCAAATAGAGAATACCTTTTCCCTTCGTTTGACTCACTAACCAAACTGCTGATAGATACACCGTCAAAATTTTTTCAGAAGATACAGGGTAACATACGAGGTGACCCTCCTCGTCAAACTATACAATTTCTTCTTAGTTCTACGCATCACGCAGATGCACCGTTGGCTTTATGTGCAAATTTTAGTATATTAGGCTTTACTAACAACGCAGTAAACAGCATACAACTGTATAATGGAGACCCTGTGCAGTTTCCCTTATTTAAACAAATAAATAAGATAATAAAATCAACAATACACGCCCAATACGATAAATATTTTATTGGATTTTTGGGAAGTTAATTGTAAGGGATAGCGGACAGTCACTTTCACACGTGACTGTCATTATATAATTTTGTTGACAAGCTTCTGTCAGCTCTCTCTCAGAGATTCGGTAACATGGGGGAGTAGAGACACTTTTAGTGGAGCTTAAGACTTTTATGCAACGGGAAAACGAACGAATCATTAAGTATTACGGGCAAGTTCAGTGGTTGCACAACGGGATTATGATGACACATTAGGCAAATCCATACTTAGGGCAGGTCGAGAAAGAAGCATCAAAAAAGAAATTAGACGGCAAAGCAGTGAGACAGTTTTGATACGGCTTCAAGGCTCCGTACAACAAGAACTTCGCAGGGTTCCAGCCAAAGATGAAAGAGGAGGCTATCAAAGCAGCCGCCGCTGTTGACAACGAATTAAATCTCTGCCAGTCAATGATAAAACAAAAGAGAAGATTCAGAGTAAATAACGCCGAGAGACGGTATAATGTCATAGTGGGTCTTATCCACAGTGATACGCCCATCGAAAAGTCAGATACAGATTAGTGGAATGGTGTGGATGATGTAAAATATTGTTTATATTGCTGAGAGCATGGTGCACATTCTACTAGTGGGTGTAAAAAATTAAGGTAGGATGCTAAAAAGGTAATAATAAAAAAACCCTAACGTTGGTGAGGAATGAAAAAAAGAATAGAAGAAGAAGAATGGTATGACAGAAGAGCATTATACAATAATTATATGACCGTCAGTATGAAAGCGATAGGAATTTTGATAGACAGCAAAAAAACAATGGTAGAATCATTTATCAACAAGATAATCGCTACGAGGAAAGGAAATCTATTAACAACAGTAATAATATTAATTACAGTAGAAACAGTTATAACAACAGAAGAGAAGGTCATAATTATAAGAGATATGATTACAGAAAAGATGATTATTGTGACAGGCAAAGTAATTAGTTTTGCAACCAGGATGACCGCAGGAATTATTATAAGAAAAATAGCTTTAACAAACAAAATGTGGGGGTAAGCAAATCAAAAATTCGGTATTCAAACTTTCAGTACGTTTAACGCGATCCCCAATTGTCAAACATAACAGCATAATAAATAAAAATTACAGGAGAAACTTAAGAACGTTCGATAACAGTCTGGATAATAGTAAGTATAAGGTGTCAAAGACTTATGCTACGATGTGTACAGATGAGACAGCTGCCGACGACAAGGAATCGATGGATACTTCGTCAGAAATCAAAGAAAGCATCACACACTTCTAGTCATGTAACACAAAATATAATGAGAAATTATCCATAGAACTTGAACTTAACAAGAAGGTTATAATGAAAAAATGCAAGAGTAAGAAACAAAATTCTAAGGCTAAGAAGAAAGATGAGCAGCAGCTATTTCGCACAGTAAAAATGAATTTATCTGAGATAGGATACACACCACTCACAGTAATTCTGAGAGGCCATTATACAAATGAAGGTACAACATTTTATTCTAATACAGGCGCGGAAATTTCAATATCATGGAGAATTGTCTCGATGTTGGAGTAGCAATAAACGGTAGAAAAAAATTAAAAATAAAAGGTGTAACGCATGGAGCCTGAAAAACTTTGAAATCTGTAAGATAACCCCTAGAAGATTATATGTGTAGCCTACATGTGGTCCCCCATGACTTTCCCATAGAGGCAGAAGGCATCATAGAATTAGATAATTTTAGTAGTATACCAACCAGATAAATGCCGAAAAGAATACACTTTAATTAAATGGAATTGAAATTCCACTACAATCAGAAAGTTTTAAAATTGTGCCAAGAACAAGGCAAGTTACATATGATTATATAAAAGAGTCACACAGAAAAATTAAATTAGATGGGTCCCGCTACAGAAACTTGGAGAGGGTATTTTTTTTTGGTAATTTTATAGCAACGAACAACAACAGTAAGGTGTGTGCCAAATATTTAAACACATCAAATAAAGCAATAAATGTACCAGTCCCAGTGGTGGACTCGTTGGAGAGCGAGACTACAAAAAAATCTGACTCATCTGACGTCAGTAGGGATGACGCAAAAGCATTAGAGAGAACTTTTATACGAATGCTTAAGGAAACTGAAAACATTGGAAAAAATGAAGAGCTAGGTAATAAAATAAGAAATGATGCCAGCTGCACATGTGCGAAGAAAAATATCGTGTGAAGTGGGGGCCATGACAAGGATGGCCCTAAAAAGAAAAATACTTAGATAATTGAGAAAAACATTAAAATAGTTGGCATACGTAACAGAAAAGCTTGAGTCAACAAAATAATGGAGTTAGTTAATATATCAGGATGCAACATAGAAGTGGAAAAACATGTGCGAGGGCTTATTTAAGTTGGTTCCATATGTTTTTGGACTCAACGGTAAACAAATGAAAATTACAAATCTTCTGAAACATAGGATGAACATGACTACAGGTAAGCCGATAGTAATAAAGTGACACAGAGAAACCATACGCTCGTAGACGCACTTTGCAGCGAACCTGTACTTAAAGCCCCAGCCTAGAAAAACCATTTGTAGTGACAACAGATGCATCGGACTATGCTATTAGGGCAATATTAAGTCAGGGAGAAATAGGAAAAGATAACTTGTGCAAGTACGTTTCTAGATGCTGAAAAGACAGCAAACTTCGAAATCCTACATATGATAAATAATTGCTCGCAATTGTATACGCAAAAGAACAGTTTCGACCCTATCTATGTGGCTGAACATTTACAGTGGTTACGGACCATGAGCCTCTTAAACATTTTCACTTATCAAAAAAACCACATACAAGATTTAACAGGCTTTAAGCAGAATTAAGTGGCTATGAGTTTGATGTTGTTTATAGACTAATAATAACCGATAAGGCACTGGACGCACCGTCTTCAAAGCCGATTATAGAGGATGAAGAGAAGAACCCTGAACATGACGAAAGTTATATGAACTTGTTGAAAAGCATGGGAGGAATGGGGGAGGGAGGAAGGCATGGTCATGGTAACATAAATGCGCCACCCATACAAATATTCAAGGTACGGACAAGAAGAGAGAGAAACATCATAAGAAAGGATACGAAATGGCAGATAAAAACGTCTGATTTAGTCGAATCTAACAAAATGGTAGAAAGAAAGAAGACACGCAAGATGGGTTATTCACATAAGTTAACAGCCAGTAAGCACAACAATGCAGATTCAAAGTCAGAATGCCCGGTGGCGAATAAAATTATAAAAAGTAACAAAGCGGAGCCACGTAAGAAACAGGGAAAAAGAGACAAGCCGCGTAAGTGAATTGTGCAGATTACAGACGAGAATCAGAGATAAATTATTCAAATAGGACCTTTTAACAATGATGAAGAACAAATCCTATTGCAGGGTTTGGCCGATGATAAATTAGCCTACATACTTAGAGAAGAAAATATAAAAAAAGGAGTAGGAATAACAAGTACGCCTTATTTAGAACTAGACGTTCAACAGAAAATGCCACGCAAAAATCGTAAAAGGCAACTGGATACGTTGCATAGATACCCGCCAAATTTTTTGGTTACACTGCAAATAGAGTGTGTGTCAAAAAAACTCATCATAGCAAACTGTGACTCACCGACGGCCTTGAACGGAGATTCTGAGCCAGCACAACGTTGGAGAGTTCAACTAGTGTCATCTAGCCTAGAAAACGAGAAAGGTAAAAGAGAAGTAAGAATAGTAGATACAGATGTCATAAAATAAATGTGAATAATGATAAGCTCTGGGATTACCGGTGGGCACAAGCAGGTCTCATTGTAGAGTTGATCAAAAAGAGAGAGAAACTCCTTGACCCTATATATATGCTAGAGAAGATGAACTCCCACGCAGGTATGCCAAGCAAAAATAAGAATAAAAGAAAAAAGGGGAATGACTAATGGGCCCAAGTTCACGAGCAAGGTGTGCTCCAAGAGAGTAACGAGCAACAACCAAAAATACCGAATATGGTCGAGGGGAGCTGACCGACGCTGAGTAAAAGGGCACAGAGCAGACCATCTCATGAGAGTGTGAACGCAAAACAAATAAATGAATCATGACATGGTATTGAGATGATAAAAAGTATAGGAAAAGGCTTGGAATCAAACAAAAAGATTGGAGCGATACTTGATGACTCAATAGATAACTTCCAAGTGAAATTTAGAGTAGATGTCAAGTGCCGAGACTTCAAAGGTGAGCCAGGCCTTAGAATTAATGCTTGGAAATCCAATACTACCACCGATTAACCTCTAAGCAACTCGATGGAGAGTACGGATAATGTTTCAAACACACTTTGACATTTGACAACCCTCGAAGAAGAGAACGGGCTCAAGAGATAGAGATGCATATATTAATGAGGAAGATACTTTGTGCAAGTCTCTACTAATAAATAAAAACCCATCAGAGAATGAAAGAACAATAACAGATGTAACAAGCGATAATACCTGAAAATAATTCAGGATAATAAAATATAATCAAACGTAGTTCAGAGCAAAACTGCAGGGAGCCAAATGAAAATTTAAAATTATGGAGGAGCTTCCAGTAGAAGCACCAGGTAACTGCATATTCAACTCACTTATTTTTTCTTGTGACTTGAATTTGACAGCACGGGAACTACGTGATATACTACAGTGTTCGAAGTATAAAAATCTGTATATTAACCCAAAGTAAGTGGAAAAAATTCTGCGATCCGACATAAAACATGGTAATAACGCCAGCATATTTCTGTTTGTACAAGAATTCATGAAAAATGTTTGTGTACATCTACAGAGCACTAACAGAGAAATGAAGTGTTTAGTTTTCGAAAGTTTTACGATAAACAATAATGAGGAGCATGTACACTTGCATCTTGTGAATAACCACTTCAGGCCACTCATTGCCATAAAAAAGCAAAGAGAAGAGCAAGAAAATCCAGTGGAAAAAAATCGCTAGACAGGGACGAATCAGACGCTGGTATGAATTGAATTAATGAGGTAAACGAGCCGGTGGGAAAAAAACAGAGAGGGGAGGAAGACACGGAGAAAAATGAAAATGACCCTATGAACGATGGTATTCATGAGGATAGTGACATGCCCTCACCCGATTCACCACCTTAACACCTCTTACAGCTCAAGAAGTACGAAGTGTGCAGAAAACAGCTACCTCATAAAAAACTATCGTAGCTACCAAAAAAGGACTTGGATATACAGCCATTTTTAAAAATGCATCGGGAAAAAGATCACCCATTCCATTATTCAGATCATCTAGTATTCGCGACAATAACAGAAAGCGTGCCCGATACAGAAATAATAGACGCCCTTTATAAGCTTGGATACATAGACCCAACAGCCCTAACTAATAAGGAAAAAATGATTGGTGACATCATGAAAACAGAGGTAAAAAAGGTTACCGTAATGCAAATATATATAAAGTCGTATTTTAAAGATACTGCTCTAAACTCGTGTAATACCATGAATCAATAATCAGTGGTCATGAAAGAATCAACAAAACCTACAATAAGATACCAAATATGTATTATTGGAGGAACATGAGGGCCAACGTTAGGCAATTTATACGTGGATGTAGGCCATGTCAGACTAAGAAACTAGTGCGTGTAAGAACAAAGTAAGCAATGCTCGTTATAGACACACCCAGCAAACTGTTCGAGAAAATATCGATTGACTATTATGGACTAATTGTTAAGACTTCAACAAACTCCTACACACATATTCTGTTAGTGCAGAATTAGCTAACTAAGGTTATTGTATTGATACTGGTACAAAGAGCAACAGCTGAAGAAACGGTAAAAGCCTTGACAAATAATTTTTAGTATACTTTAGAGCGCAGAAAAATTATCATCAGAGAAAGCATGCATTTGATGAATAAAATAATGGACAAGTTTATGCGATTTTTCAAAATTGAAAGACTTTGGGGCATGGCATTTCATCTATTTAGAGCAATGGTGCAATTGAACATATGCACCATGTCCTAACGGAATACTTGAAAGCTTACATTAGCAAGACCGAAGAATGGGATAAATGACTGCCATCGCGTACGTTTGCTTACAATACGTCGGAGCACAAAAACACAGGCTAGACACTTTACAAGCTTGTATTTGATCAACAGGTAAAACTCTCGTCAAGCGTCAAAAAGCCAGAGGTGGGCCTAACATATACAAAATTACTGCAACAAATAATGGGGACACTTGAGCATTCATTAACATTAACAGCAACGACCCAAACAAAAAATGAATACCGACCAAAATACCACTGTGGCAGGACGCTTAACACAAATTTTTTTATAAAAGGTAAAATGGTATGTGTACTAAAAGAGCGTCTAAAGGAAGCATGGATGAGCAATGCGAGGGGTCGTACAAGATAGTTGGCATCGATTACAAAATCATAATGTAAGATAACATCAGTACACTAAATAATGTGATTACTCAACAATTTCAACATTCTTTACTGCAGATGTACACAAGAAAAATCATACACAATTTCGACAGCAACTTGTGCTTAATGTAAAATCCAATAGATCAGCAGTTTTAAGCACCAATCACTGCGTGACTATTGCACCATGACTGTGCTCGTGTTAATTAAGAGTAATTAGGTTAAGCTCTGGTTGTTCAGATCCCCAACTTGACGCATCCTCCAGAAACGTAAGAGTATAAGAACTCCTCGCACACAACAATTTTTGCCTCTCATCTTTTATCAAGTGCTAAAAAGTATTTATAAAGGTTGGATAGTGGGTTTCGTTGCGTTTTGTGAGTGGATGTGAGACATAGTTTAGTGATTAAGCTACATGCTGAAAGCGTGAATTTCAAGCGAATGTAAGACTTAGTTTGGTGACTAAGCAGTGTGAGAAAAGCTCGAGTAAACCAGGCCTCTATAAACTCGTTCAAAAAGTGAATCAAAGACCAGCAAAAAAAAAGGACCGTCGACTTGGGTTTGACATGAAACCCTGCAACCTAATTATTGTCACCGCCACGAGTACCCTCCTGTAGGATTAGGACCATCGTTGCGGTTAATCTTGTAAGATCTTGCAACTGCCTGCGCGCAAGCAGTGGCTAACCAATAATAATAGAAGTTAGTTAAAAAAACTATTAATTGCATAAACATTGTAAATGTGAATCTGAAACTTTATCATTCATACTATTTGTAAAATTATCTTCTTCCAACTTTTTAAAATTTTTTAAATCATCAGATAAGACTTAACTAGATTGTTGATTGAATTACTTTCTCAATCAAAAAATATTCCAATATCTAAATTTGATGATACATTTCAAGATTTAATATCCTAATTGATTGGCACATAATTTTTATCTAGATGAATAAATTGAATATCGTGAAAAAATTAAATAAGCAACGTATGACATAGACCTTTACAAGGGCGTGACATAAAAAGACGAATGAAATACGCTACTAACGTATGGCATAAGACATAAGCTCAAACAGTTGGTCAATGCCAGCTCGGTATACATTACACCATACAGATCGCTCAGTGAAACCTAACATCACAACGCCAAGTCGATGATTTGAATGAAAAGTATACTGTAAGTAAAAGCAAATAATGCCTTTGGATCAACGGCTGGTTTCTAACGATCAAAAATAAAATTCATTTGTTTGTAAAACGAATCTACGAATTCCACGTAGTACTGTCAATTTATATCCATACTTTGAAGCAAAGAATGTGATTTTACCACCCACTCAACTAAAATATCCTCTATGGTCCACTTAAACAAGTAACGTAAATAGTGTGGTTACAGTAATGTGTAATAAGAGAGCTAGTAAAAGCATTGTAAGAAATGACGATAGAAATATACGAACTAAATACATGTAAATCAAAAATATATGTACAAGGAGTTTAAAAAAATTATTTTATGTTAGCATTTTGTAACTTTGCATTTTGCCAGCTCTGTCAATCTGTTAAAGTATATTACCACATTCCTACTAAATCACATGGAAATATTGTATAGTATTTTTTCTNAAATACATGTAAATCAAAAATATATGTACAAGGAGTTTAAAAAAATTATTTCATAAGAGATTTTTATAAATATAATAAGTAATTAACAGATGATGTTTACCCTAGCACGTTGGGTGTAAAGATGCAGTATATTCACTGTAGACACATCTTCTTTTTACGTTTCATTGTTTCGTATCAAAGTGTCCTATTAAAATGTGGAAAGAGATGATAAAACTAAAGCTGTCTAGAATATTTGCAAGAATAAGAGTCAAATATGACGCCATGAGAAATGAGGATACAGGAAACCCCAATGGGGCTGCAACCACTACTAATCCAAGTACGAGGTGAGCGGCAACAGGGAGATCAACTGAGTAACAGCAATAATAATCATACAAAATAAATATACATTGGATTGAACCTTACAAGCTAAGCATAAGTAATGTTACAAAAAAAAAAAAAAAATATTTCTCTACAAAAACAAAAAACTAGTAAGTAGACACTTAAATAAAAACGGTTGATATACCTTTTGTTTGTTAAGTGATGCGTTAACTAAATGAACACTTGAGAAAATATGTATGTTATAATATATGTACGTAAGAAAAGAAAAAAAAACAAATGTATAAAGTAACTTTTGGAATTAATATAAAACTGATTGAGAAAAAACAAAAATAATGATTGCAAAAATAAATACGTAAGAATAATTGAAAAAAAAAAAACGGCACGTAAGTAAATATTAGGTCTGAATACAAACAAAAGTAGTAATCCAATAATTATCAATATGAGTCAAGACCCACAAGGGCACATTTTTACTCGAGTTATAGTAAAAAATCAAATGACTATTTCTCGCATACATTATTCTGATGTCATATACATAGGGAGTATATCTACCGCTATGAAAAATAAAAAGTCTTCCAAGGGCTAAATTTTGTGAAGTTTTTAATATCAAATTTAAAAAAAAATAATTTCGTATTGATTATTTTTTTAAATTGTACAAGATGGACAAAATGGAACTTTTCATGCAAAAACCTAATTTCAGAAAAGTAATAATTGTTAAAATGTAAAAGAAAAATGGGAACATCAGAAAGAGTATTTACCAACGGCTGACTGTTACCATATAATTAAATAAAAGAGGCATTGTATACATAACATTAGAGAAAACTTTAACCATTGTTTAAAGAATATTTTTTTATCTCACTGCTGTTCAAAAACATTCTGTTATTTGTATAGGATATAGTTGTACGCAGAAAATTTTTTTAATAATGTACTATATAAAAGTTCTGTTTTTACTCGAGTGTTAACTGTAGTTACTGGCTTGGATTTTTACCGTTAAAAGAGTACTAATTAAAAATAATAAAAAAATGTAGCAAGACAGTTAAAAGTCTTAACCATACGTTTTCTGATAATTTCTGCTTGGTAGTAGATTCATTCACTAAAGCTAAGATTTTATTTCTATGAGGTGGATTTTAAATTTAAAAGTATTTGAATCAAGGAAAGATATCTTCTTATCAACCAAGTGATGGCTCATTTTATGATGTTATAAATTTGGTCAAGTCCACATTTTTAGTGTTGTAACAATTTATGGTTTTTAAAATGAAACTTCTTCTAGCGTGCATTGTATGGGGTTAACGCATGAAACCGGCTAGCAAGCAAGCGAGCTAACGCTGCTGTGCTCGCATATATCTAAATATATTATCTGTATGTACACCAGCTGCGCCGCAGGCAAGGGATCTGCTTGTCTGTTTTCCTTTCTCTCTTTCTCATTCTCTCTTGCATGCACACAATAGTGTGCCACAATTACTATCAATATATGTATATATATAGAGATCGAGAGGCCATCTACAAGAGAGAAAAAGGTGTTTCGTCCCGAGAGCACGCCACGCCTCATCAGTAAGACTGATGACGTACTCCCTGCCTTATACACTGGAGAGGTATGGTCTCAGATTGACTCGATCGCGCTTATATATTAATCGTGCGGGAAATTCACCGCTTGACGGGAGTGAACTATTAGGGGCTTGGCCACCTGGCGAGTAGAGCCTGAAGTGCAAGAGATGTGAGACGCCACATCACTCCCCACCCAGTCACGACGGGAGAAAGTGACGATATTAATGTCGAGGGTGTGAACACATGAGAGGGAGAAAGATGTTGAAAAGTCTCGTTGGATCTCCGAGTCTTCCACGTTCCGTTGCGAGAGATGCGGGGTATGTTTCCGTGCATGCAAGAGTTGTGCGATGTGCCAAATGTCTGCGTCGTTAAGAGGTTCGAGCGAATTCCGTAGGATTAGCAGCGTTGCGTGTACCTGGCGTGGAGGGTGCGGAGATTCGTCAGAGTATAGTAAAGGTTGCGCGTTATTGTTCGTTGTCAGGGTCACCACTTTGGGGCATCGTGAAGGTTTAAAGGGCAGGATCGCAAATATAGAGATCAAGAGGTCATTTACAAGAAAGAAAAAGGTGTATCGTCCCGAGAGCACGCCAGAACTTATCAGTAAGGCTGATGACGTGCTCTCTCCCTTAGACACTGGAGAGGTGTGGGCTCAGATTGACTCGATAGCGCTTATATATTAATCGTGCGGGAACTTCGCCGCTTGACGGGAGTGAACTATTAGGGGCTTGGACATCTGGCAAGTAGAGCCTGAAGTGCGAGAGATGTGAGACGCCACATATATCTCCCTATATTATATAATTATTTGTGTGAGGCATTCCACATATCCCCCCAACAGCCCCTCACAAACCCTCCTCAGCCCCCCTACAGACCCCCTACAGCCCCCCACACAATTTTTCCTGTGTCTTTACAGACCTCTGACAGCCCCCTACAGGCCCCCACATTATTTTTCTTACATTATGTAATGTATACTTGTTAAATGATAAAATATTAATAAGTGATTTTTAATTTATTGCCATGAATGTTGCCGATTTATCTATAAAAATCATCAAGTAAAGTCAATAAATTAATTAAAGTCAGTATTACATAAATCTCTTAACGTTTTGTCTACAATTTTTAATGCTTTTTTTGTAATCATTAAATCCTCATCCCAAATAATTAAATCAACTTCTCTTAATTTTTTGTTATCTGACTCGAATTCTAAGAATACACTTTCTATATTAGTAGGATCTAAAGAAAGTCTAAAAGTTCTATGACTGGTCATCCCCTTTGGAAGTAAAATTGATGCCATGCCAGTCCATGCCATTGACATGATTTTTTTATTTTGCGGAATAAAAAAAAACGTAAATGAGTTAAATGAGTTAAAGTGGAATTAACGTCTTACATAAATGAGTTTTTCCTGACTTTCCAGGACTATCTATAAATAAATTATTATTTTTTTGTTTGCAAATAATATGAAATATATTTTTCTAGTCATTATACAAACTTTTATACATCGAATTAAACATTTTTTTACTAAAACGTATTTCATCATCCATATCTTCTTTTTTACTCTTCATTTTTTTTGGTCTTGGTAAATTAAAGCATCCACATGATTTATCTTCTAATTCTAAAATTTGCCTAATATGTAGAAGAGCTAAATTATCTTCATTATTTGGCAAACCCTTCGTGAAAAATTCTTTGTATTTATTTTATATTTTATCACTTTGAACACTTTCTGAAACTAAAGACTAATCAAAAAATTGTCTTCATTGATGTGGAAACATAACAGAAATTGCTTTTTTTTAAATATGATCGATTTTTTTATCATTGTCTATTAAACTCATTGCAATTGCAGTATCTTTAAAAGTTCCATGAGTAATTTCTTTATACGGTCTAATGTCTTCTAATGTCAAAAACTTTTCTTCCTCACACAATTCTGAGCATCAACCTCTCTCCACTAACAGATGTAATTTAAAGACTCTCCTTTTCAGTGAGAACAGTAGGGGGTTAGCGCACGGAGCGCGCAGGGGGCAAAGCCTTACTAGTATACATATTTACACACACATATATATGACACAGCTTCTCTCTATCTCTATATGTAACCAACATGGTGGCGCAGTGGAGGAGTTGCAGTCTTGTCAGTCTGGAGAGTTAAGTAGAGTTGGCCGTGATTGGAAGTCAGATGGGTGACCGCTCGACTATTATTTCGTTCGCTAGCGCTGGTACTTTTTCAGATCGACTGAATGTATCTTTATGGTTACGACAAGGGGAGCGGGAGGTATGCAGAAGTTCAGGCCTAACGTCTATAGATAACATTGACAATTTTTGAGGATTTAGGCTATAAACTGGCTGTTCCGGGATGGGTTATTTCCAAGCGGTTTTTTAACCCATAGGAATGATTATCCTGGCGAATTTTTAACGGAATCCTCTTACACCCTTCCAATCCCCATTCCTCACCTGTTCCCAAAGTGCCAAGTGCCTAGAGAAGAACGTAGTGCACTATAATGTAACAAAAAAAAAACATCTCTATTCATAAAGTAGACAGTCAATCGATCCCAAAAATCACCAGTGCAAGCAAACAGAATAATAGTCGAGCAGTCACCCATCTGACTACCAACAGCGGCCAACTCTGTTTAACTCTCCAGATCAACGAGACTGCATCTCTAGCGCTGCTCCACCGTGTCGATAGTAGGTATACCTAGTGCTGCATAGTGAAAGTCGTAACGAGGCTGTAATATCGGCCAAACTGGACCTATGTTACAACTAAGGTACTGTCACGTAAATAATGTCTGACACAAAACACTGCTTGATCTCTTTAAAGTCTTTGAAAAACATAGTAAAAATCATCCTTTTTCTTATTTATCTTTTTGTATGTGTACAAATACGTAAGAAAACGGACTTAAAATATTAAATATGTATAACATGACAACTTGATTTTTCAAAACAAAAAAAAACGCTGTATCTTTAAAGGTGAGAAAAATTGGCTAAAAATAACAATTCCTACAGGTTTTCTGAAGAGGATCTGCATGATCAGGGTGTACAAATGGAGAGGGGTTAGACTATGACTAAACATAACGTCAATTTTTCGATTTTTTGACTGTATCTTAAAAAGAACTAGTCAAAAATTTTTTTTAATTTAGTATGGCATAATTGGAAAATTAATACAGACGTTGACAAAATCTTCAACAAATTTTTGTTACAGCATAACCTCCTAAAATTAAAAAAACAGTCGTATTTTTAATAGGAAGCCAGATAGACCAAAAACAATTCCAGGTATAGAAAATAATAATTCAGGTGCAAAAATATGTTTCCTGAATTCAAACAAATAATCTTAACAACTCTAAAAATAATGAGTCATATTTCAAAGGCAAAGCTACAAACTTAATATACTACCTTAAAAAATTGATTTAATATCTGTTTCAAATTATAAATTATCACAGAAAACAAATGGAATGAAAAATTACAATTTTACAGTAAAAAAAAGCCATCGCACTTATTTCAAATGCATAAATATTAGTTTTGAATAAAAGATGTTTTTGTTCTGCATAATGGGACAAAAATACCTTTTTTTTGTGCAGTATAGTAAAAACTATTGTTTTATTTTGCATTACATGACCAATAATTCATAGATGTTTTACAACCATCATAGCAAACATGGAAGTACTTAGAATACGCAAATTACGTGTATCATAAGTAGTATTTAGAAGTACATGTATTCTATTCACGTGCATGCTCGAATACGTATTAAAACTAGAATTTCCACTATTTTAATATGAGATCCTTGAAGATCTATTGTAATTAGGAGTATTCTAATTTTCTTACTTTTTATTGTACAGAGTTTAATAATATTTGAGTTGGAAGTTTCACTTTTGCTGGGGGTCCCAAGAGCCACACCTACTTTTTTTATCCTAACTTTCTTCTATTGTCCTTAGCTTACCACTGCTTGAGCGTGATCGCTCTTTGATTAATTTTTAAGATGAGTCTACAGTGGCTTGGTTTGCTCAAGTTTTTCTCACACAGATTAGGCGCCAAACTAAGTCTTGTATTTGCTTGAAATGCGTCCTCCTAAGACGCAGCTAAATCACTAAATTAGGTCTTACATTCTCTTAGAATACGCAACTAAACTCACTCTTTAGTTTTTATTGTTACTTTAGAGCACTTGATAAAAAAAGAAAATGTGAATACTGGTATGTGCAGAGAGCTTTTATACTCTTTCATTCAAGTATACATCAGGTTAAGTATCTAAAGGACCAATTAGAACGTAGCCTTATTACTCTGGATCAACATAAGCATAATCATAGTGCAAAAAGTCCACAGAGATTGTTGGTTAAAAACGCTGATCTGTCAGATTTCAAATTTTAATACACGTTGATTTTATGTACAATATTCGTTGTGATACATACGAAGTAATAGATGTTAAAACTACAAATTTACGTGATTATAGAAGCAGTTATACAGCTCGATGTTTAAAGATTGCTGAGCATTCGATTTTTTAAGTTAAAAGCAGAACTTTAAAGAAATTAATATAAGGAAAATGGCATTGGATGTCACACCAACACTGATTTGCACCCATGGATATGGAACTTACACCTTTGTATGTGTAGTTTGTTCCTTTTTTCATATGCACGTAAAATACGGTTGACTCTGTTAATTCAACTGTTTAGGCAGTTTTTCCATTATTCTCTTATAGCCAACGACAAATTTCTGAAAGGTATACATTTATAAATTTTGACTATAGTCAAAACTTATATCAGTGGTATTGAAAATAAAAGTTGTGGCAAAAAAAGTGTGACACGTTTATCTCTGAAAATACAAGTATACTCGAAGATATATCTTCGAGAAATTTTTGAGAGTTAATAATAAAGATCGTCTGAATGTTAACCATGCAGATGGGATTTTAAGTTTGTATTAAAAACTATTGGACAAGTTAGTCTAAATTAAAAAAAACGTTTCTAGTTTTCTAGAATACAGTTTCTTAGGATCTCTAACTACTATAAAATTTTGTACTTAATTTTTTAATTTTACTGGTTCCTGCACAGTGCTAGTTATAGTGTTTCATTCCCAGTTGATGTGACGAACGTTTAAACGAGCGATTAAAGACGTATGTTTATATTTACGTTGGTATATACGTATTTCTATATGTACGCATGTACGACTGTAAGTATGTATGTATGTATGCCAGTATCTATTTACGTATCATGTTATGTTCTTACTTGTAATTTTTATTTATTGTCAGACCTTCAATTGCTTAAACAATACTAAAAAATTTTTCTTTACTCGTGTCATTGCTATTTATTTGCACAATTAATGACCTGAATCCTTAAGTCATTTAAAATTAATAGTAGTGTTGTACAACTATGAGAATAATCTGCAAGGTAAAAATGTGGGCCATCTCCTTTCCTGCCTATGCTTCTGCTAAGGGATTGATTATTAAGCAGATCATTGACCGTATGTTACTTTCCCTCGTATAATCCCTCTCGTTTTTGCTCCAAACGCATACTCAAACTAGCCATTGCTTGTAGGATAATCATCTTTTGCACTTTAAGTTCTAATATTCTCATCTCTAAATAAATGACCGATAAGGTATTTGTGAGTTTTTCACTGAATTCATCCCCAGGTTACTAACACTTCTGTTCATACGGTATGATAAATAATTACCCATGCTCAAAACAATACTGCTGTTAAACTACTGAACAAAATATTTCAAATTGTAAATTGTCTCTTGCTTATGATCATAAATACTTTCTGTTTTAGTACATAGTCTAGTATTTGTGTTTGCTAGACGTGTTTATAATGCTATTGCCGTAAGAGTTTAAATAACAAGTGTAAATCAAATGATTTTTCGTAATATACTGTATAAAACTAGTATTAAAAGACAATGTATGAAGGTGTGTAACATAACCCAAAAAGTAACTAATACAATACGTGTTTGCAGTAAACATTTAAAGAACAGTAACTTCTTTTAAAGTAACTTAATTATAATAAATAGTTAAAGGTCACAAAAAACAATTCTGTAAAAATTCCTTATTGTGCAGCACCGTCAAAAAAAAATATGTAAAAAAAATAGCTGTTCTATATCAGTCTGCGTAAGCGAAAAAATTTGTTCAACTTATTTTGAATAAACCTTCTTTAAATAATAAGAACAAAAGTTTTATAAATATAATTATCCTTAGTACTTTTAAAGATTTAAATATAATAGATAACTATAAAGCAGTCAGCAGTAGCTCTACTGTTATTAGTGTAAATGTCAATTTTGAGTGCAATTATGATATCCGTCCAATATTTATAGATCCACCTTCTACTGGGATTAACGCTACTTTAGTTTTTACTAATCACTTAATTGGTATTACAACTGTAGATAAAGTTAATTTTATTGTAGTAAGCGGTAACACTGTAACTGATGACTCTGTTCAGTAATCTCTGATTCACGTCTATAGAGTTTATCAGGATGCTACAGATAAGAATATTTTATTTAATTTAATTTATCTTATGATTATAATGACGCAGATATAAAAGATGATTAGAAAAAGGGTGACTATAATGAAAACAATAAGATCGTATATCATATCGAGGTTTAAGGCCAAGGCTTTCCCTCTATATCCTGGAATTGACACTGCAGGAACTTGAGATACTAACTATTTACGCTGAGTTCATCGGCTCAAGTTTTGTTTTAATGATAAAAAAAAGGTGTTGTTCATCAGCACACGCAGATCTGGGGATTCCATCCACCTGGTCTTAACTGTGTGTGATTGCTCAACCATGCATGCTCTCAACTCTAGGTTCGTGTTAGCAGCCTACATGGCTATAGAGTTCTTCGTAGTCCCGATAGCCGCTCATTTCCATACTTCCATTTCTCTTAAAGAGACACTGATGTTTCAGCTAATACCAGCTAACGTTAACGTTAGTGATATTGCCTAGACTGATGGTGATCTGTTCAGTTGCACGCGAGTACCAGGATCACACACTGGATACTTGTGCCCAACGATTCTTGAGTAAGATAAAGTCAGAAAAGGAAAGCTTAAAACTTACTTTCATTTAGTTAAATTGGTTTACTTATGAGAAAATTTTGCATCGAGGAGCTAGGCTCCAGTTCTTTAGGATGTACACTGAAGTAAGGAACCCGATGAGAAACTCCTAGTTCTTTCCGTACGGGTCGGCTTTATACTTACACTTTAACCGCTAGCGTCATCATTAAAAAGAGTTTGGTGGAAGATGTTTATAGTTTTATATTGACTAATGATGAAATAGGACCAGACTAAGCATTTGACAGCCAATTGTGAGGCATGCTTGCAGGCCACTTCTCTCGAATCCAGCTGTTATTGCGTCAGAAACAGGAAATAAGGTTTTCAGTGTTACTTTTGTTTTCGTCTTTCTTTGGATAGGTAAAAATTATTGTGTTTGTAAACCATTATTGTTTACTCAATTGGTTGGTGCCAATATAATCGCACTTAATATTATCTCGGCGAACAATGTCAGTACCAACTTGAATGGTAAAAATCGGCCTAACTGGTGAAAGATCGCTGGAAGGCATTTGGTGGTTCTGGTTTTATTCCTCAATTTCATTGCTTTTCTCTACTGCTAATATATTGAGCGCATCGTTCCTAGGGTACAAAGTATCATACAGTAGCGTGTACCATTTTTTCATAAAATTACTGAATTGCGCAATGTGCTGCTGATTCGGTAGGTTATTTGTGGCTGCACTTCAATGATGTGGTGTGCGTCTGCTGTAATAATTTAATGATACTTGTGCATGTCAGCTTCTATAAATACTTGACAAGTTGATTATTTTCAAAATAAATATGGTGCACTGCTATAACACTACAATGGTTTAATGGTAGTAACTGAAAATAAAGAAAGGTTCATGAGTTTATTACCGAAAACGATGATCTTGTTGCTTTGACTAAAATCTTTTTCCCTTTACTTCGTAGTTAAGCAAAAGCACTCGAGATCTGCGTATCTTGGTTTTTGGACTAATATGAATTTTTCTATTTTGTAGAAGATAGAGAGGTGCAATGCTCATGTAAACCTTATTAAAGTTCTTCTTTATCACCTGCAGTTCTTTTTAAATTAAGTCCTCAGACTTGTGCTAGCAACTTGGTTTATATTCTGTGCTTATTATATGATATACTAAAAGGCTTAGTGTACTGGCTATCAAAATAGGAACTATTAAATTGTAAGCCTCAGTTTTTTTGTCAGACATATGCTATACTGAATTGTACTTATATAGCAGTAGAGAAATTTTGCTGTTTTTTAAATGAATATTCAACTTTTCAAAAAAAAAATGAAAGACTAGTGTTAGAATAATTGATGAGAGCTTTGAAATGGAGGTAAACTGCCTCAAAAATCACATTAAGTTAATCATGTTCCTTGAACTGTCAAAAAACAGATGAGTCGTGCAGAAGTTAAATTTATTAATAAGATGGCTGAGAACAAAGCTTATATAGAAAAAATAATCAAATGCGTATATAAAAAAAAAAAAATAAAACACTTATAGCCATGAAGTCTTGTTCCGTTCAGTAATAAAATTTTTACAGTTGTAGCAGACGATGTGAATTTGAGAAATCCGATTCTTACTAAGGAAAAAGTTCAATTTAATTATGTATAACGTGTCATAAGTATTGTTATTTGCCATCAATCTTAATTATTTCTTCACAAATTATAGAATCATGATTTTATTAAAAAACTTTGCCTATATTTCCAACTAGCAGCCCTCTCGTCTTGGCTTTTCCTGAAACTCACTGAATGGAGCATTGCAGTGTACTGACACGTAATGTAAAATGTTTTCAGTTAAAAATTTAAGATCTATTCTTGACATTTTTCCGTATGAAGAAATTTAAATTAAAAAAATAATTGTTTGAAATTCATGTAGTTTTGGTCAAATAATAAGTTATAAGAAAGTTAAAGGAAATATAATAATGCTAAGAACTACCACGCTTTCCTAACGTTATCAAATGATTGTTGGTTCTAAAGAGCCGTTGATTTGCCCTTTCTCACGTTGCAATAAATAAGAGGGGCTATTAAATCAGTAAATATTTAAAACTGACAAAAAATATTAACTGATAAAATTTGTTTGCCAATCTCAAAACTTTCTTACCAAAACAACAAAGTTCTGGAGCCTACTCTCTTTACTTTTTAGCGCCATAATGAATACAAATACAAATCATTCCACCTACTTCAATAGCTGAAAGATATGAGTAATTAATGTCAGTGTTATAAAGGAAAGATGATCTGGCATCTTATGAATAATTTACTTGTCGATTTTGACACTGCTATTTGAATGTCGATAAATGTTTGACGTTAGTTTCTTGACATTGTATACATTTAGAGCGTTTCAAGTTTTTTCTCTTATTCTCCTATTCTCCCTCTTGCGACTATAGGTATTGTTTAAGACTTTTGTGAGCCCTAGGGCTGCTTTTTGCCAACTTTGTTATACTGTAATATATTTTTTAGCAACGTAGTTCAACGTCCGATAGCCCTGAAAAAGACAAGTAAGTAAAAATCTTTTTTGACTAAAATTTCCATTAAACGTGACTACACAGATTCCTCAGGGTGATCTTCTCTGGCTTGCTGTTGTAGCACTAAACAGATCGGGAGAAAAAATACAACGTCTGAAGCATTAGAGCTGGTTGTAGAGATCTTTACGTACGTCTCCCGGTATGACGTCAGAGACTTGGGCGTCTAAAGCACCTTTTTTTTGCAGAGCTCAGTCATTTTGGTGATCCAAGATGGGGAGATTGGTTTGTGATGCTGGCCCGTTGGAGACTGTCGCGTTTGCACAAGCTTATTTTTCTTTATTGCTGTAAGGTTCACCCAGCACAGACCTCAGAGAGCATCGGTAAATACTATTTAAATGCTTAGAGTCCAGAAGATGATGCAGGGTCGTCTGTAGCTAGGGTTCCCAGCCTTGCAAGGAATAACTCTGTTTGTGACGTCTGTCAGTGAATAACTGACTTGGTTTAAAATTAACCAGCTTTATGTAGTTTAATGGATAAATTATTGTTGGTATTTGCTTCAAAAGATTTGTTGAAAATATTCATAACAGAAATATGAGCTGGAAAAATAATTTAACATTATGTGGCCCTTTAAAGGACTGATGAAACTGATGGTGGTTCAGGGAATGTAAAAATTTATGACGGTCATAAAAAGTGCCAGCGATACTTTTAGTCAGAGGCTAATAATATTTCCACAAAATGTGTCTGACCACGATGCGCACTGAAGTTGGTTGTGCTCTTGTCGTGCGTATCCAGGCATTATGCCAGGACGTTGGCGTTCAGAAAGCCTTTTTTCCACCACTCAGTCACCTTCGCAATTCAAGGTGGACATATGCATAAGTCACTTGCCCATTATAGAGCGTCAGAGTGCCGTTAGTAGCCAAGATACCTAGCTACAGGACTGACAGCTGTCAGCTTGGCTCTCAACATACTGCCAGAGAAAGACTAACGTTGACATGCTGCTCAGAAATATTATAACCAGACCCACTTACTTTGATTGCAGGTGGCTTTAATTTCACTTCAACGCCACCTTGTGGTTCGTACTTAACTTAAGTGAAAAGCTAGCGTATTTTTGCAAAACTTTAATCTTATTTATTGCTATTGTTATTTTATTTTATTTTTTTCGATAAAAACTGTACAAAAACCATTTAGAAAGTGTCAAGGGTCAATATGCAAAATTTTAGCAAGATCAGTTGAGAAGTTTCCGTGGTTAGCGATAAAAACGGTTTTTGAAACTTTGCTTTATATATTAACTAGCGACCCCCCCGTCTCGGCTTCGCCCAAGACTCACTCAATGGTACACCGTAGTGTGTTGACATGTTATGTGAAACGTTTTCAGTTTAAAATTTTACATATAATTTGCTACTTCTCAAAAAAAATCTTCTTATTAAAAAAATTTTTGTTTGGAATGTACAAAATTTATTTGATGAAGTTAAAAGCTGTAAAAAGTAAAAAAAAACAATTATGCTGAAAAGTAGCGTGCATTACTTGTATCATAAAATAATTGTTAGCCTGAAGAGGCCGTTGATTTGTAGTTTCTCCCATATTATCGAGTAACAGGGATATCTTTGGAAGCTGTAATGATTCAAAGCTCACAAAAAATATATCATTAAAAAAATTTTTTCTCTTATCTCACAACCTTATTACCAGAGCAACAAAGTCCTGGAGTTTAATCTCTACGTTATTTAATGCAACAAAAATAATAATACATATTCTACCTATTAAGAAGTCTGAAAGATTCAAGAGATTACTATGAGGGTTATAGTAGAGAGCTGATCACTCACTTAATACATTCTTTCGTCTTTTTCTGGACCCCTAAAATTGTATTCATAAGATGCATTTGATGTTTTCCTTTTAATTTGACTTTTTGTAACTTTTGGCATACATGATACTCTTGTAAGCCTTAAGGACTTTTTTTAAAATCTCTATAAGGTTGTAATATTTTTGTTGGCAAGGTAGTTTGACGTCCAATGAACCTGAAATGGACTGATGAAGTTTTTAAGTAAAGACTTTCTTGACTGAAGTTTCCAGCAAACATGACTGCCTGGATACTTCAGGGTGATCTTCTCGGGCCTATTACTGTAGCATCACACTGATCGGGAAGAAAACTACAACGTTAAGAGCTTTGGAGCAATTTGTGGAGTTCTTTCCCAACGTCTCCTGGTATAACGTCGAAGACGGTGTCTAAAGCACCTTCTTTTTTTGCAGACTCAGTGGTTTTGGTGATCTTAGGTGGAGAGATTGGTTTGTGATGCTTGCCCGTTGGTAACTGTCCCGTTGGCTCACGTTTATTGTTTTTTTTTCATAGCTGTTAGGTTCTTCCAGAGCAGACCTTGAAGAGGATCGATGATTCCTGTTTAAATGCTTAAAGTTGAGAGGGTAATATAGGGTCATTGGTCACCGGGGTTCCCAGCCTTTCTCCAAAGAACTCTGCTCGTGACGTCTGGCAGTAAATGACTAACTTGGTTTAATAGCGGCTGGCCTTAAACAGTCTTTTAATTGACGAATCGTCTCCGTAAATCGTAGTAAAAATGTATTTGTTGGTAAGGTAATTTAAACTAAGGTGGTCCTCAAAAGGAGCGATGAGATTGATGGTTAAGAAGGTAACGTAAATACTTATAATAGTCCTAAGAAGGGCTGGTAGTGAAACTTGCAGCTATTCCTTAGTATAATTTTTGAGAATGAAAAGCCAACTGTGGGTAGCTTGACGCTTATCCTTTGAATCTCTGTGTACGGAGACCGCACAGGAAGAGAGGTACGCTGCTGACCAAAGCATATCTCATTTTCAGGTGGTTCCCCAGATAACCAACCGTTCATCGGTAGTCAGAAAAGTAAGCCTGGAGAATATCTTTTCTGTAGATATGCCATTGGGATGATCATTAAGAAGAAGGCCGTTGTGGCTGGCCGTGCTCTTCAGGGCTGTCTTCTTTGGCTTCCATTTGAAGTGGAAAATTCTCTGAAAGCACCAGGTTAGATGGTTCAACGGTTACAAAGCTCTGAAGTGCTGGAGCAGGTTGTGCTCTGGCTAGAAACGTTTCCTGGTATTCCATCGGTGATGTTGTTATTTCGAACGCCTGTTTTTTTGTGGCACTCGTTTATTTTGGGGATCTGGGGTGAAAACCGATTTATTTTGCTTGTCCATGAAAGAAGAGTGTCTTTGGTAGCCAGGATGTTCAGCTGCACGACGGACTCCTCTGTTCTTAGTGTAATGGGTTTCTGTCTACTCGATGTGGCATCTTATAACCACTCTTAACTTTATTTGATTTCGGGTGGCTTTAATTTATCCTTGACGACATCTAGCGGATTCCACTGAACGAAGGCGCAAAGCTAGATTATTTTAGCAAAACTTTGAGCTTATCTATCGCTATTGTTATTAACTTTTTTAAGAAAAAAACTATGCAAAAACCATCTCAGAATAATTAAGAATCAGTGTGTAAAGTCTTAGCAAAATCGATTCAGTAGTTTTCGTGGTTAGTAATTACAATGGTTTTAGTGACTTTGCTATATATATTAGTAAGATGAGATAAATATATTAACATGTGCATTCTCTAATATATGTACACTAGAAAAAACTGTTTATTATAGATATTAATTAGATATCAAGTTTTTTATTTATAATTCAAAATAGCGCGAAACATATCTAAATTAAATGTACTATAGTTTTTGTCCAATATCACTAATGAAGAAACTGTCATACACCGCACTTATTTTCAATGTCATTTAAAGAGGAATAAATCAAAAAATCGCATTCATGCTTCTTCTTTGAAAACATGTTTTCCTGCATAACAATAATAAATGCTTTTCCTCCTAGGAATGTAAGAATTAATAGCATAAGTGATCCTACTTGTATGTCTTGGCTAACTTATTGACACTCTTAGTTGTACTTTCAGTAAGACATTTGATTTCAATAATTATATCGTTTAAAAATAAGCTATCTAAGTTTTATGCAAGCCTATGTATTTTATGATTTACAATGAAATAAAATTATGTAATACCTTCTTTCTGTTCATAACATTTATTCGCCTTTTCTTCTAGTTATAAACCATAATCTGTGGTCTTATTGCCTTTCAATGAGTCACACAAATGTTTTCGTACCTTAATATTCCTGTCAGGTTTGTTATTCTGTAAATATATTAAAAAGTTAAGCTTTATATAATAAGCTTCATTGGATGTTATTTCTTTTCATATTCATTTTTCTTTTTAAACATACCAACTCTGACTTCTTGTCATCAAATTGAAAGAAATGGCAGCTTCCAAAAAAAATGCAATTTTTCTTGATAATAACGTTTTTTAATGTCTTTCGATTCTCTATACCTTACTATGATTAAGTACTGTGAAAGAGGCCCATATAATTTCTATATAATGAAGTGTACCGTGATTGAAAAATACATTCGTGATATCAAAGTTTGCTTACATTCTTTTTTTGTGAAAAATACAGTTTAAATGAATAGAAATTAAGCACATAACTGAATACTGATTTTCCTTGAACATGTTATTAGGTATTGAAACAAACTTTTTGTTTTACAGTAATACTTTCTTTGCTTTATTAAATTTTGCAGACTCAATGTGTGGAACTTTGTATGAAACTTCTTTTAATTTTTTTATAAGAAAAATCTTTTATGGGTACAGATTAATAGACTTTTCTAAATGTGTTTTCAAAAATCTTACCCCATTTCTTATTTAAGTAGGTACAAGGTGCTACGGTAGCTTTAAATTTGTTAGTTCCTGAAATAATAATAACGTTTGAATGTAAAAACTAATGGTTTTTAGAACCAAATATTATCTACAATTTATAACCTATGTACCAAGATAATTGTATCAGGGCACCTGCAATGTTTTAACACTTTCCCCTAGAGCCAGCTTAGTAGGACAGCTTACCCTATGATATTTTTTTAGAGCTTTCAGATATTATTTTAATAACCAGCTTAAGCGGTTTTCTAAATAAATTAGTCAATTTGAAACGTAGAGAGCAAATCTGTTTGGTATGCTGATTCCGATCTTATGACGCAAAAAAAATGTACTTTGCACTTGCTATATTTTGTCCTTCAACGTATTTACGAAATTCATCTCCTAAATTATTTCTTCAGTTTTAATAAACTTATGAGAAAATTTATGTTTTTACTCTATTATCACGTCTATTGTTTGAACTGCATACTTACAAGTAAACTTACCCAAATTCCGCTCACCGATTTTAATGAAACTTTGCATTGTCGTAGAGAATCAAGAAATAAATGACACGTTTTTTTTTATTGGTTGAGAGCAGTTCCTAGATAGTAAAATCTAGCCTTAATTTTTAACCCTTAAAAACATTTTTTGTTATATTTTCTTTTAAACTGAATATTTTTGAAAAAAATTATATAAAAGTTGTTATCATCAAAAAAAACTTACAAGTAAAGAAAAATTTTACTGTCAAGGTTGCATCCCCTAAGTTTAAGGGGTTAAAACATTGTTTTCTGTAGTCAGTTATGCTCTCAAAATTTTAAAATTCTTTCAAAATTAACTGAAAAAATGTTTTTGCATGTTACATAACATGTGAAGTTAACCAATATTTGTATTTTTCCTAAGGAGATTTGAGAAAAAAGTTGAAAATGGAGAAACGTGCCAGAAAAATTTATGTTATATTTAAGCATATTAGAAGTGCATATGCATTTTTTCAGATTTTTTACCAGAGGAAATTTTCGAGAAAAAAATTATAAAATATTAACACTTTAACACGGTCTCTTATGAGAGAGCAGGGTTAGATTTGCCTTTTAACTGAAATTAAGGTATATTCTCATTGTGTTGGAATAAAAAAAATACGTTTTCATAGATACCTTGGTACAAAAAAAAGTTGCATGACAAAAAATGTAAGGCCTTGCCAGGCATTTTCCAAAAATATAAGCAGATACAGTCGTACAGTTTCAAGTTTGTAGAGTGCAAGAGGAGGTGTGCGGTAAAGGGGGTCCAGCTGTGTGAGCAGGGGGACTTCCCGTTCTTCGTCTCTGTGATTAATTCTCTCAAACCTCCTTAAAAGAACCTCTTATGGGAGTAAACTGCCCCTATTGAAAATAAATTGCTTGAGCCGCTTAAGAAAAGAAGTGAAGCTTAAAAATGAAAATACAGGGATTTTCTGGGTCGCTCATTACGTACTCTTTATAAAAGGGATTAGAAATTTAGATTCTTCACTGATTTGTACACTTTTCAATAGTTTATTTATAAATNAGGGGGGGGAATGTACATAGTAACACTTTTAATTTTGGGGAGCTCTTCTGTCCACAAGATCGACCTTGGCTTATAGATCGAAGTTCATGCTGTTAACGATGTGTCAGTTTTGGTACATGGTTCGTACAAAAATTAACTTCGTTTCTAAATCTCCACTTTTAAACTTTTATTTGATACCATCATGAGATCAAATAATCACATAAAATTCAGTACTGTCAAAACTTACTAGATGAGAAAAATTTTTCTGTTTAAAAAAATTACTTTTCCGACGATCATGTACCTAAACTGACAAACTGACACCTCGTTAATAGCATAAATATGTATCCATATTCCAAAGCTTTACCAGCTGTCTGTTACGTAGTATCATTTATAAACAATCACAATGGATAACTTTATAAAAAAGTTTGATGAGTAAATCAAACTAAAATTTCTACAATTCGTTTTGAAAAAGAGAAATTCACAATCAGAAACGACTCAAATTTATGTATAATTACTCAAGTATGTACTGATATCGTGTAAAATTATTATTTACTAAAAAGTTACTAACATATAGAATTCTAATGTATTATTTTGTTGACGAAACTAATTTTAGCTGAGAAAAGCATTGGCACATAAATCTTCTGGGTGCTGAGGTCGATCCCGTTGCCAAAGAACTTCTGAAATTAAACAAATTTTATCTTTATAATTTGGCCTTCTAAGCATGAATTACAAAGGTGTTCTTTTAAAATCTGCTTCAAAGGGACGCTAATATTTTGCCTAATTGTCAAACCGCCTAATTCATGATATATCGCCTAATTTTTGACATTTTGCCTAAAATTTATGTCACTTCGCCTAATAATCATGACGTTTCACCTAATTTCAAAATTTGTTTAAGCTAACAAAACTTTTGTATGTGTGCACATGTCATTACGTCTAAAATGTATGTCACTTGACCTAATAATCATGACATTTTGCCTTATTGTCACATCAGTCTGACATTTCACTTAGACTATATGTCACGTGGTCATGGTGGTGCAGCGGTAGAGTTGCAGTTCCATCAATCTCCAAGGTTACGCAGCATTTAATGCGGTGAGAAATTAGATGGGTGTCCGTTCAAGTCTCACCATTTAGCCTCTGCTGTTCATTTTTGAGGGTCGATTAACTGTTTTTCTTACGCTTCGTCAGCATAATCATAGGTGAGATTAGGTAAGTCCTGGTGTTTATATGTTTAAACATCTAGTCATTACCTAGATTCTCACCAATGGCTAAAAAATACTACACTGAGAAAAGTGGTGTTAGAGAAAGTTTTTCAACTATAACAAAAATCAATATATTTTTCAATAAATGTGAGACACACTCGCCGTATTTTAAGAATTACTATGCTACATAGTAAAACCAGATTATATTAAAATTTGCTATTCAACATGGTAATTTTTACTTAATTCAGAAAAAATTTTTACATTCAAGTAAGAGAAGAAAAATATATATTTATACTTTATTACGCAGGCAATATAAATGTATAACTAACAAAAGATTAAGATTTACAGTTTGTATTTGTGGATTCGCTCCGTGCATCAGGTTGGAGGGGATAAAAAAAACGACTGCAGCGCTGTAGGTGAGCAAAGTTGGCGAACCCGTTCCCTCATGAATCTTACAGTAAGCGTTGTCTTATATGAGAAAAGATATTATTTCATTTAAAATAATTAGTTGAGAAATCGAAGGCGGAAAAAAANAAAAAAAAAAAAAAAAAAAAAAAAAAAAAAAAAAAGAAAACTGTATGTCACTTCACCTAATAATTGTGTTATTTTGCCTGATTATAAAATATGTTCCTGCCAACAGATCTTATCAGTTCTTGCATATGATATTTTTCCCAAAAAATTTTCATATAACGTTGCAGGGTATATAGTATGCAATATACTAATAAACAAGTCTTATAGTCGTGTGAGCTTACACATTTTATGAAATAACCTTTTGCAAAAAAAATTTGTGTAAATTTCAAGAGCACTCTGACATTTTAAGTTTTTTTACAAAAATACAAGTATAACTAGAATCTGAGACAAAGAGTATTTTGGCCCATTGCGTTATAATTGAGTGGACTAGCAATATTTTTTGTCTTCCAACGTAATCAAACACACCTTCCATTTATATAAAAAAAAGTAGGATTAACGGATGAAATTGCAGATACAGAAAAAAAATACTAATTTCGTATTTTTATAATAGTACTATGTTGTCTCTTTATTCTGAACTAGCGTATTAAACGTTACGTAACCAGTAATATAAAAAATTTTTTTTAATAACAAAAAACAGTTCTTCCACGAAATAAAATTTTTTATTTAATTCTTCAATTCACTTTAATTGTAAGGAAAGAGACAAATTGGGGAAACCCATTGATACTCTGCAGAAATTTACCAAATTTTGCATAATAATAACCTGTTAAATATATCTAATTTGTATTTAGTACGCCTCGAACGTACAGGGTTTTATGTGTGTTTTACACATGTATACGCAGGCGCTTAGACTCATTATATATACAGGTATACATAATACGTATAGTACGCACGTAAGAACTCCGTACGTTTGAAGTTTACTGGTTACAAATTAAATATAATTAAACAGGTCATAGTAATCGTAAGTATAGTCAAATTACAAGGTTCGACAACTGGAATTGTGCACGATAAAAAATTTTTTTTAGTTAATCAGTCTTGTAGAGTCTTAAAAAATAGCCAACACGTATTTTTTTTTTTTTTCAACAAAAAAAAACTGTAAAGGACACAGTACCTTAAGGTTGTAGTTCTTTAATAGTTATGTAAAACGCCATATACATGTGGCGTTGTAAAGCATACATTACACATGTATATTTTACGATAAATTACGAAAAAAATAAGATGAGTAACATAAAAAAAGATTAAAAACTTTTTAAGATACAGTGATTTAACAAAGTAACAAACTTTGAACTACCCTTAAAAAACACGAGAACGACTAAATAAAATCTGTTTACAGTTAAAATATCTTATTATAATACCAAATCCAAGTATTCCTGAAAATTTAAAGGAAAAATATTTATTTTCACTCAAGTTATCATGTAAAAGCGGAAAAGTATGTTATTTACCGTCTACATTTTCACATACACAGGGAGAATATATGTAGCTATGAAGAACATAAAAACTTCAAGGTGATATACTTTTTTAAGTTTTTATTCTTCAAAAAAAAGAAAAAATAGTCGCCCATTACTTTTTGAAAGTCAACAAGACGGACAAAGTAGAATTTTTCGTGTAAAATGCTAACTATTTTAACTCAAGTTACAGTTTGCTGTTAAAACGTTGAGTTACTGTTGTTTAATGTGCAGCTAAAATTCGCAAAAAACAAATTTTTTTTAAAACTCGGGCATTTGTTTGCGGGCAACTGATGGATATTCAAAAAAAGTTGAATAAGATCTTCTTAATTTAAAATAAACCGTGGAATCGAAAAACATTTACATTTAGTTGAAAACTAAAATTCTTTATATTGTTAACGAAATATGTTACTAACAATTTTTTAACATAATTTGGAAAGAAACCCTTGTGATTCGTTTTCAGGAGGGGGGATGTACATAGTAACACTTTTAATTTTGGGGAGCTCTTCTGTCCACAAGATCGACCTTGGCTTATAGATCGAAGTTCATGCTGTTAACGATGTGTCAGTTTTGGTACATGGTTCGTACAAAAATTAACTTCGTTTCTAAATCTCCACTTTTAAACTTTTATTTGATACCATCATGAGATCAAATAATCACATAAAATTCAGTACTGTCAAAACTTACTAGATGAGAAAAATTTTTCTGTTTAAAAAAATTACTTTTCCGACGATCATGTACCTAAACTGACAAACTGACACCTCGTTAATAGCATAAATATGTATCCATATTCCAAAGCTTTACCAGCTGTCTGTTACGTAGTATCATTTATAAACAATCACATTATAATTCTGCACTTATTTATTTTAAAGTCAGGATAAAGTACCTGTACATACACTAAACTAGTTGAGAATAAAGACGAACTCTTTAAAACCTCTGTTTCATAATACATGTTAAGTGTTTTTTTTGATTTGATTTAACTTACCGGTCATATAGGTATGTGTGTTTAAAAGAATGAAGAGCAATATTGGTAAACATTAACTTTTCTATGGTTTAATTCATTAAACAATACTAAATTTAGTAGTGAATTTCTAGTTCACAGCTCCCTACATGTTGTTAGCTAAATACACTTGCGTGCTATTTTTTTCTTGAGAGCAGACGCATAGAGTGATGGTAAAGAAAACATGTATACTGTATCATTACTGAAAGCGTTTCCCAATAACGCTGGCTTATGCATTGTAGATGCATACCTTGTCAATGAATAAAGCAAGTTAATAAATTTAAAGTTCAAGATTGTTAAAATGATAGTAAATGGATTCCAATAATGACAAACTTTTAATTTAATACATTTATTTGTAGTAACTTTAATAAGTATACAAAAAAATTTCCACAGTCCTGGCAAGGACTGATTATTAATTTTTTTTAATATATCATATCCATCTTTCTTTGGATGAGAGCAAATATTTTCGGAATAATAATTTTCCTTCACTTTTGGTTGAGATGCCCCAACGTGCTTTTCTATAAGAGTTTCTAGGCTACTTTTATTCTTCTCCTTCCTACTGAGGCTCTCGTATTTTGGTTTGTTAACGTATGGACCCATGTTTTATGATGTTGACTACTCAATCGTCACAGGATAACGGAATCTATACGCAAATTTTCATTAGCTTAAAAGAAGACTTTAATTTCTTCGTATTACGCTGCAAGACGTACGTTAATATTTTTTATCTGATATTTTACACTTTTTTTCTTTGCCTACACACAGTCATCTTTTTTGGCGATAATATTATTAGTAGTGGTTTCAGATTTACTATCAGTATTTACTAAGAGTGTCTATAAAATATTCCGTGTCTGGTTCAATATCACTTTTTACCAAAGAGCACAGAAATAATTTAATTAGATGAGCTTTACTAAGAGCGCGAAATTTCTTTTTACGTAGACTTTTTTGTGCCCCATGAGTACCACACATTAACGCTTTTGTTAAATATCCCGTACTAAGAATGTGACGTGTTGGCATTCTATATTGTTGAATGTTAATCACAGCACACTTAATGGTCGATTCAAAAAACGCAGCTGTATTATCTTCATAAACATTAATTCAGTTAGCATTTTTTGCTACAGCGTACGAGTGCTGCTGTAATTTTCTAATGAAACAATCACCCTTGAACCAGCAAAATCCATGCACTTTCTTTGACTGATAATCGTTATTTTGGTACACATCTGTAGGTAAGGTAGAAAAATTTCACGGGGCCCGCACAATCCAATGACTGATCACTGGTGTCATAAGAGACACAACAGCTACTTCTTTGGGTAACAACTGACGAGAAACGTCGAAAAAACCTTTAATCTCCATAACATAATCCGTGTATAAATCCATTCTTTATTTTGTATCTTAAAAATGTTTAATTCACTATGATATAAACGTATATCAGTCACGTTTAATGCTGTGTGAAAAGCTAAGCAGCACTCTGTGCTGAAATTCATTTATATACGCCCTATTCTGTGCTAGTGTATGTTTTATAAAAAATTGATCATTGGTTCCTAATACTTTCATCTTACGCTAATTGTAGCAAAAGGTTAAATGAATAATAGAAATAATAGCAATTCAATACATTTATTTGTGATAACAATTTTAATAATACAGTTTTCTAAGTTTTTGTTGTACATCATCTTTAGAATCAGCGACATCTCCCCACTTCATAGTAAAATAAAATTTTTACATTTGTCTGATTTTGTGGGTGGAACACATGGATTTATACGCACCGTTGTGATGAGGACATGGAGTTGCTTATGTTGGGAGTTCAAACTCTGGATAATTAACCATATCATTAACTTGAAAATTAAACCTTTCGAGCCACCTTTCCTTTAATTCTCCAATTACAAAAATCTTCTTAGCATCTTTGAGATTTTCTCGTAGTACATTCCCAACCTCTATATAGTTCATATTACCAGATTTCCAATCAAATATATTATAGTAAAGCTCAAGCCATGAATTTATACTTTTGACTTAACTTACGCCAAGGAAGCGATGGTTTAAAAAAAACACATGTGCTTCAACGCTCTCACCTAACAAAAGAATTGCTAATTCTTTTAACACATAATCGTTGCCAGGCTTTTAAAAGCCTTGCATGTTCACTATATACTTCATCATAGCATAGCATAGACTGAGTTAAATGACTATTGTTGTTTTATTTTTTGTGAGCAGGCTTAGACAAGTTTCCTCACATTTCCACTCACGGGATTACACTCGACTATGTGATCATGTATAATCAGACAATAAGCAGCTGTTCCTTGCGGAAAATTATCTCTTAACTCGAATTCCAAACGTACATTAACTCGTGAGCTTTCCAAATCTTTATTTTGTTTTGAACAGTCAATAACGATGAGAGGCATGTTTGTTATAAAATTGTTCTTATTAATCATAGGTTCTGTTTCCTTACCATAAAAGACATTTTTAAAATTTGTATACATTATTTAGAGTAAAGAAAATTGATTATTATTAATGTTAAGATGGAGAATTCCATAGTGGTAGTACTAAGAGTTAAGGAATAACCTATCATTACTTATATTACAGTGATCAGCATTACCAGCTTTCTGACCTTTATGATTCGTTTGAAAGCATGAAACAACAAAACGCGGCTTTTCCAGTTAATTTGATGTTCTTACGGTCCAAGCATGTTTTTTAGTTGTTGGAAAAAGAAGATATTTATATAACTTCTAATTGCGAAAACTCATGAAATTTGGCTTATCTTTTATAATGACATTAAGCAGACAAAAATTCTAAATTTGTCTGACGCACTTACGTAAGGCATGAGCCATTCTATTTGAGTCAATATAATTTTAAAGTCTTTGTAAACATCATTAGCAACTGTTTGTACGACTACATTTAAGTAATTTCTTAATCTTGTGGGGATTAATTCATGCTTTGCATTTACAACAACTTCACGATAGTCCTCAGCAAAACCAAGTATAGAAATATTAAAATATCCTTTAGCATTTACTAAGATGTTTGTTTCTGTAATATCTAGCTATCCTGCGTTTCCTAGCATTGAAGTTTGACCTGGATAGTGTGATATTCAACCTTTTATTAAAGTTGTTATACCAACATTTTTGCACTTATCTTTTTCAATGGCATTCAGTTCATAGCAAATTTCTTCAAACAAATGACAAACAGCATTATTAACGAACTTAGTTCAGGTGACTGCAGTATTATTGTTTAATGTAATACATCCGCAAATATGTAAAGCGCTTTGTAAGAATAAGATACATAAATCTTGATGTTGAATGGAGATGCAAATCTCATCACTATTGTTGAATGCTGATGAATTGTAAGGCTGATGTGCATGAATTTTATAGTGTGTAATAGATTCGTTAAATGTGACACCTGACCGAATATTTAGAATTTCTGTCATCCTTAAAACAGCAGGAAAATAAGCAAACGAACTTTAGCCAACAATCACTTTTAAGCTTAGGCTTTTTAAAAACTGTACGTTTTGACGTATTAATGGTTTGGTTGCTCGTTGATTACTGATTTGTCTTTCCCACGTTGGTTGACTTATATATCCTCTGTTAAATTTTTTTTTTCTCTCCTTCACGACAAATAAAATACTTATTTGTTCAGTGTAATTGTATACTAAGGAAGAACTGCAGGGAAAGATTTATGAATTGTGTGAACTTTATGCTTATTTCTATATGCTCCAGTAGTAATGTTACACTCAACTCGAAAGGCATCCACCTTCAGAATTAATACAGGTTTATCCGACTCAAAAGATTTGTGAGTATGCGTTATGTAAAGCCTAAAACTGATTCCAATGAGTCTTCTGGTTCAAAATCGATTAGGTGGCTACACAGAATCATGCTGAAAGCGTATGATTGTTTGGCTTTACACTTATCGAAATATCTCTTGGTGTTAATATGTCGATGAGAGAATTTTCTATATCTTGAATTTCATAGCTGCCTGTTCGTAAAGTTACCACCTCTTCAACTACGGAAAATTTGTTATTACTTTCGTCAATGTTAGGTATAGAATTATATGTGAGTAATTCCACTAAACCAAGAACGTAATTTTTTTGCGGTAAGAGCTCAATCGAAGGAAAGTATTGTGCTCCGAGAACGGATGATGTACCAGATAAACTTAAAGTGAAAGCGTCTTCCATGACGGTTTATCAATAAATAATCAATTTTTTTCCATCACTTGCTTATTAAATCTTGGACAAAGATGACCACAATTATAAGTACTAAATTCTCGATATCTTTTGTAATACCAACACCGAGGTATAACATCGAATCTAGCGGTGGTTGTAAATTGCCAAAACTATCAAAATATGTTACGTCATCACCTTGTTTTTTGTATGCAACCTAGTGAGTACCAGGACCTTCTTTATCATCTAGATTAACAATAGCTGATTCATTCTGATGTGGGCCACTAAATGGCATATCGTTTCTCATGAATACTCTTCGAAAATGTGGTATCCTTAACATTTTTGCATTTCATAAGTGAAAACACGTTTTTTAACAAATTGAAAAAGCAAGAGAAGCTGTTAAACGTAAGCATCGATTGTTAAAGTTAGGAAAAAAAAATTTTGAAAATCAAATTAGTAAGACTTTAAAGCCTATTACTGATCCACTTCATAAAATCATCTATAAAACATATGAGGAAAAAAATGTACCACAAAGCTTCGAATCCCAATCCAAAGAGCCTTTCAAGCCTCTTAAATGAAAAAAGAATATTGACACATCGATGTTCTTACCAGCTAATACTAACAGTAACACGTTTTCATTCAATGATGTTATCAAAGACTCTGATACTGATGTTGAAAAAAGTAATCATAACGATGATTCAGCGCATAATGTTAATAAAACCTTATCTATGAATTTATATTTTAAAATACTCAATAAGATAAGCCTAAATTAAATCGAATTTATGGTATTAAAATAGAAAAAAACTGACAGAATGTACTTAGTGATTCGCCCATTTATTTCAAAAATAATCAAATTTAAATTAAGGATCAAAGATATCTAATGACTAATGGGTTGATGGAGTTACTCACTAAAAAGTATCCTGATAAAGCATTCATAACACCAAATAATTTAGCTCACTACAAAAATATCTTGAAAACTTCAAGACCGCATGAACAAAAATTTGATAAAAATGAGACTATTCGACCGTACAACAGTAAAAAGTTTTATGATGTTATTGTAAAGAAAAAAGCTGGATCCATATCTTCCTTCAAAATTGCTAAACTTAATATACAAATGGACTATGTCTACTAGAATAACCCTAACGAACTCGTTAATCGACTAAGATTGTTAGTGGCAGAAAGATCAGCAGGTTATCCTAGTCATACTAATGAAATAAATTTAATCATTGAGAAACTTCATGAAGCTAATATTATAAATTAAGCTGGCTTGTTAAATTACACTTCAGTATTAAAATGAGTATTGATATATTTAAAAGTAGATTACCTAAGTCTAAAAGTGGTAGTCAAGGTTCTTCTGAAATTGGATATAAGCTCACCTCAGATGGTCAATTCGACTTACACGATAAAAGATTGTGCAATGTTGCATTAGCTGTTCAACCTAATGATGCTATAAATCGTACTACTTTACAGAAAGAAAAAAGTTTTATTTTGAATGAGCATGAAAACATAAATCTACTAGTGAGCAATTTGAGTAATGTATTCTCAGAAACAATAATAAGTTTTCAGCGTGAAATAAATACAATTAAGGAAATTTTGACCCAGATATCTAATATAACTTCAGAAGACAGGAAAGATAGAAGCAGTAGTGGAACAGCTTCATAAAGCTGCGAGACGCAACAACTTCCACCGAAAGTTTGATGTTCGGGGTTTGGATGAAACATGACAAGCGGATCTTGTGAAGATAATACCATATGATCGTGAAAATAAAGGTTACAGATACTTGCTGACTGTCATAGATGTACTTCACAAGTGTGCATGGGCCGTATCCGTAAAAAATAAAACTGGTACAGATGTGACTGCAGCTATGAAAACTATATTAACGGAAGGAAGAGTTCCAACTTATTTGCAAACCGATCGTGGTAAAGAATTTTACAACGCAAATCTTTAAGGTCTCATGAAAAATTATAAAATTAACTTTTAATCCACGTTCATTAATCTGAAGGCGTCTGTGTGTTGACGATTTAATCGTACCCTAAAGCATGCTATGTGGAAAATGTTTAGTGTTAAAGGTTATTACAAGTGGCTCAATATTTTACAACACCTGATAACTTTTTACAATAATCGAAAACACTGAACGATTGGTGTAAAGCCAAAAGATGTTTTAGTAGTTAATAAAAAAAATATTTTACAAAAATTAATATATTCGAAAAAAGGAACAACATCGAAATTGAAAATTGATGATAAAGTACCTGTAAGGAATACTAAACAAATCTTTGAAAAAAGTTATACACCTAACTGGTCGACAGAAATTTTTACTGTACCCGAGTAGCACCAACAAAGCCATTCACTTACCATTTGGAGGATTATCAGCAGCAGCTAATCTCTGATGGCTTTTACGAGCAAGAACTGCAAAAAACCAAGTCTCCTAATACTTATCTTGATGAGAAAATTCTACGCTGACGAAAAAATTAAATTTTCGTTAAATGGTTTGGTTTTGAGAATACCGACAATCGTTGGATTTTGAAAGATCAATTATAATTAAAAAAATATTATGTTTTAGAAACATATGTCAAATGAATGAAAAAGAATAAAGTAAATACTAATATTTAAATTGTAAAGAAGTTAATTTATTAAAGAAATTTTTATGAAAAAAAAAAAAACAATACATGTTTTTTTGTTATTTTCACGAAAACTATTTTACCCATTTACTTGAAAATTGAATATGACAACCATTATAAGTTTTGAAGAGCTCCATTTTCTGTATGGAATCTAATAAATTATCATTCAGCACTTCATTATGAACAATACTCTTTAACACTGCACTAGGTAAAAATATTTGAAACTTATTATTGAGTTCCACAACTGCCTTTATTCAGTATTTAATGTTAACTTTGTTTAATTTTGTAACCATGTAGCTGTGGTTAACTATCATCTCGGTGATTTTCTTGCATTGAAGGAAGCCTCCAGAAGTGACTTTATTCAAAGCTGTTAGATCGGACATCTGTCACAAAGAAACACAAAATTTTTATTAATTTTAATATATATAAAAATAGAAAAAATACGCAAAAAATATGGGTATGAAGAAAACAAGCTTACATTAACCTCAAAATTGTGTTTTACCCTTTTTCTCAATGAAAGTTCTTCAAAATTGTCTGTTTTCACACTTGTTCTCTTGTGAGGTTGTTGTTGAACGATACCCTTTGCTTCTTATACTAAACGATTGATGACTTGATGTTGCTGTCCGGCAGCTCTGATGAAACTGGCCTGCAGTTGTTATGTTGTTGCGGTGTTTTATACAAGATTTCTACAACTACATAAGGTAGCTCTACTGTAGTAATTACACTTCCACTCGCTTCTTTTTGACAAGTTACTTGTAGCCCGTTGTTCTCACCCTTTTGTTCTTCTCTGTTACGTTCTTTATTTATTTCATCATTATTACTTGACGATGCATCAATCATAGAGATAACATTACATTGCTCGCTATCATGAAAACTAAACGTTATCATGTTTTGCTCATTTTTTTGCATTTGATCATTGACACGCTTATTTTTTTAGTTGCTTCGGGTGTGAAGGTTCCTCCTTCTCTTTTCATAATGTTACTATGTTGATCCCTTCTCGAATTCTTTCTCCTACACAAGCTGTTTCTGGTCTGTACTTGTCCTTTTGTTGTTTTCTTCGCCTCCATTTGTTGTGAATCTTGATTCTCAATTATTTATTTTATGGTCACTCGGTGATCTTCTCTATCTTTCTTAGCTTCCTCCTCTTCTAACACTTTATCTTGCTGTTTTTGATTTACTTTATAATACTCTTAGGGTAATGTGTCAGTGATATTAGAAATAATGCATCATTTATCATCACAAGATCTAAGAGCTATTTTTTTTGTTTCTCAGTATAAATTTTGTGCAGACGAGATCTAATATTAAATTGCTCTCGATTTATATTTATGTTTTGATCAACTAGGAGATCAGTGTAATCATTTCAATCAAAAGTGGCTTTAACAATTTTTGTCTTGACACCCTTTGCTTTTTTTATTATGTCTTAATTCTGAACGAGAGTGCTGTACATTTAACTTCTAAGACCAATAAATTTCGTAATAATATTACCACTACACTCATCTTTCATAAGTCCTACGATTTTCTAATTTTTAAGTGGCATTTTATACTTATTATTTTTGGGATAGTTAGATGTATTGAATTCCTGAATGTCAGTTCTTATCATTTCGTAAATATCATGATTTTTCATTTCATTTGTTAAACTGTCTGTATTAGTATTCAACAGTTTGCAATCATTTTTTAGTTTAGAAATCATATAACCACAATGAAAGCGGTATACAAGCATTTTAGACAAATCTAACACACTAAGGCGAATGTACATGGGCTTGCTCATCATTACTTCCAATCGTTGTAATTGAATTGCTACAAAATTTTTACCAAAAATATCATAGCTACGAAAGTTGGGCTTAGCAATATATGCGCCTGCACCGTAACGCCCATCCCAGTGGTCAAAAAGCTTAACATCGATTCGCTTTCTTTCATTCTTCAATGTCTTTCTAAAAATAGCATTATTAAAAAGCTTAAAAAGCATTTTTTCAAACTCACTTTTATCTTTTTTTCTTTTCTCACTAGTCAAATCTATGTACTCCTTGAGCCATTTACTTTGATGAAACACTAAAGCCCGATATATTCTTGTTACTCTTAGTCAATAACTTTCAGCTTGCTTGAGAGCTTCACAATAAAGTACATATTTGTACGTAATGAGAATCATGAAGCATCTCTAAATATTCCAAATATACTTCTAAAATTTATCCGTAGTCACTTTCATTGCTTATTTTATAAAAATCGTGAGATTATTTATCAAAGTTTTCAACCCTCTTGAATCAATCGTAAGGAAGTCGTTGAGTCATAGCCCAACCATATAAATTAAATTACACATTCAAATAGATTATATGTTTCTTAATATCATTTTTTCTGCAATCATCTATATAATGGTTATTTGCTTCGGCATATTTGTTGCAGCATTGACTTATTCCTCCTTTAATACCCTTTTTAATGAACATTAACATATCAATGTCAGTAATGAGTTCTAGTAAAATCTGTAAAAAAAGGTTATAAATTAATTTTTTTAATATTCTAGTAAAACTCTTTGCGTATGTATATCTAAGTATTTAAGCTTACTTTGGTTTTTTTTTATCATAGCATCCCAAGTAAAGCCTGGTGTTGTAAAATAGTGAGCAGTGTCTAGTTTGTATACCTCTCGACAATTACTTCTAAAGTTTCAAAAACTTCTGCTAAGAGAATCACATCTGTCTTAAGGTATACATCTGAATACTGTCTAAGAGTTGCTATATTAAATATTTTCCATATAATTTGAGCAAATATATCATCCTCAGTACGTATATGCGTGTATTTTAATTTGTTATAAAAATCATTCTTTGATGAAAGCTCAGTTTTTTGAAGCTTTTTAAATAACATTACATAATCATATGGAAACACACCCCTTCTTTTAAGCAACTTGATTTGATCTTTAGTGTACGCATCATCTTGACTAAAAGTGGTCTCTAAAATATTATGCTGTTCCAAATAGGATACTAACTTATCGAGCGATAAAGGCAAAAATCGGTAAGAGTCAATTAAACGTAAGTTGATTCTCATTTCCTTAATGTATTGTGTGAAAGAGATATATTTTTTTTTTGTCTGAGGTATTACTTCCATTCTTCCAGGAAAACATGTAACAAGTTTTTTTATAAACAAACGTCCATCGTAGTTACTTAGGTTGTGGAAAACTATGAGTATTGTTCGCGAGTCTTGGTATTTGAGATTACATTCATTATGTGTAGGGCCTCGATATCCGAAATTACAAGAAAATTTATAAATAAGTTTGAGCAGAAAATAAAATTCATTAAAAAAGTAAAATTGAAAGTATTTACTCGCCTGTAAATTGAGAATAATCGTGAATTTTATCATCATTTTTTATATACTTTTTACATGTATGCCATTAGTCAGCGTTAAAAAAATCAAAGCCCTTTTCTTCAGTTAGTAATTTCGTTGGTACTGGATTGTTATACATACTTTGCAAATTTACGGCAAGATCTCGCAATTTTTTAACAAACCAGGTAGCTACATTTTCACAGCTTTCAGTTTCTTTTCTTTAGGAAACGTACTGTGATATAGTATTGTCAAAACTGCACTTAACATAGTATCCAATACTTAATGCTTTAGGGCGTTGTATGGCCCGATCGCTATTGTGTACAGGTTTTAATAAACACTCTGCATACACTGTAAATGGCACTTAATTTTTGTTCTTACAATTTTAAAATTTCAAAATATTATTACCACATTTTGGTAAGCAAACCTTACATTTATTGACTTTAACGTACTCCACTGTGTATATTATAAGTTTTTCATTAGTTTTGAAGAAATGCTGACAACGATCGCAAATGTGAATCTTACGTTTACATTTAGTAAGAGAGCTGCTGTCTTAAGTTCATTCACAACTGGGAAGAATGTTTGTCACTGAAACAATTTAACATGATTTATGTGACAAGTACAAACCATACATTTTAATTAGCCTAGTGTGCAATGAAGAATGCTTCAGCTATAAAAACAAGTTAATCAAAAATAATAAGGGTTAAAAGACAAGCTAGTCTTGATGTAAAGTAAAATTATAGAAACTAAAAATACAGTCAACCGATTTTGTTCACCACCGCCTCATAAAAGTGACACTATTTTATGTGCATCAATAAAATGATCACACAAATTTATTTATATGTGTGGATTTTTTTATCCCCATCCTCTTAAGCCACTTTGCTCATCTACTTCAAGTAAGATGTTGATAATTTCAGTACGAGCGTATATTTGAAATATCACACATCAATATGTGTGCGTAAGTAAGCTAATATATTCCGGCAGAGCTTTCCTCTTTTAACAAGATCTATCACTTGCTCTTTCGCAAACGTATACACTTTATTCATACTTATACCTTGGCAATTAAGCCACTGTAACAAGTCACTTTTATTTATACAACACATTGACTTAGTTCTTATCGCTTTATCCGTCCCATCTCATCTGACCAATAAAGAGACTCCTTTCTCTAAATAGGCAAGCGCATAAAACGAGATGAACATCTTATACGTTCACTAATAAGTAAATATTTTTTACGTATCAAAACACGTACCCACTTGTTATTTTAGCATAGGTATCTTTAAGAATAAATTTTGCATAATGCTTTTGCTCTCTTATTATTAAGGCATATCGAATATCACCCTACATTGTAATTTAATAAACAAGTCAACTATACATAAGGGCTTAAAAATATACATGCCTGTATTTGTTTATATTTACAGTTAGAGCATACAACTCTCCACTAGCTTAAAATTTCTTATTATAATAAGATCTGCTGGAAAAAGTTGCAGCTGATAAGATGTCTTGAAGCGAGGAAGTAGTCGTTTCCAATGATACTCCTACAACCTTAATCGAGAGTTTGACTTTACTAATAGTAAATCCTGGATTTGATTTATTGTTAAGGTCTAGACGTTGCCAACGATTTCCTTTTAAGTGCGTTAGAGAAAATGTGGTCGTAGAAATTTTACTGTGGAAAAATCGTTATAGATTTTTTTAATTGTGGGTCATTTCAGTCGAACACTTGAACCGTGTATTACCAGAACTTAGAACTGACAGAAATGTATGGAGACCTTATTACGTGTATTTTAAAGCTGAAAGTAACGCAAGTTCGTTATACATAATTTTATACTTTAAAAAAGACATTTACACTGTTTTGCGCTGCTGTGAACTTCCGAAATACAGCGTGAAGGACAGAAGAAGATTTATCTTCTAAAAAGGTAAGTTGTTCACTCCTACTTACTTTTTAAAAATAAATGTCATTTCTTTTTTTTTTTTTTAATTTTTTTTTTTTTTACAGCAGTGGTATCAGCAGCAACTTTAGAAAATGTATTCTCTATATAATTACTTTTAATTTATTTCTGATAAGCATCATGCAATATTGCAACAAGATTTTGGATGCATATTTAATGTGTGGCGATGTTACAATCTACGATTTACGCAAGCACATGTCACCTCAAGAAAGAGAAAAAAAAGAGAGTTGGAATAGATACATCGCAAAAAATCTCAAAATCAAGAAATTATACTTGTTTGTGGCTCGTGTGATATACTCTTATCCAGGTAGGCAGTGCAACAACTAAAGATATTACTAGACATCATAGTATAGTGAACACGAGAATACAAAAAAATCATTACGTGCTGCTTGTTACCTTAGGGTAAAGCCAAAGCGTCAGAAGGTTTTACACGGGCTCATGAAGGTCTTGTGTCGTTTTCAAAACTACTATTGCAAAGATAGTGTTTATTTGTGTATAATTTAAACGAATGCATGAAATTAATAATGCATAAAAAAGTATTTAAATAAGTGTTAGTGTTCTTAAAAACATACGTATCCAGTTTTGGTTGCGCGCTAATGTGTAAGCTTATTTGCAAGATGTGTGTTTTTATACTTTATAAGAGTGTTTAAATAAGTGTGTGTTCTTAGTGTAAGTACCTCAAATGAGGTCACTACAGTATAATATAAAAAATAAAATGTGTTCTTAAAAACATACGTATCAAGTTTTGTTTGCAAGCGTATTTGTAAGCTTATCTCTAAGATGTGTGTTTTTTAAATAATATATGTATTATAAAATATATTCTTTGTATTTATTTGATAGCCAGTAACTCCATGCGCCCGCTTTCGAGAAAAAAAAAGCATGCAAGTGGGCGACCGTTGAGCGATTGAGAGGATATAGGTATAGTCACTCGAAAAATATGAGCACAAGTGCCCGCACTTACACATGCACGTACGCGTATGGGCATTTGCATACATTCGCGTATAGGTTAGTGGTCAAAACAGATGCCTCCTCGCAAGTGCAACACATGGGATCGTTCGATCCCTTGGAGTGGGAGTAAAGCACATTGAGGCATCTTAACTAAGAGTTAAGGGAAATTATTAATTACTATTCCAAAAATATTCGCGCTCCTCCAAAGAAAGATGGATATGATATATAAAAAAGATATTAATAATCGAACCTTGCTAGGACTGTGAAAATTTTGTTTGTACTTATTGAAGTTACTTCCAATATATGTATTAAATTAAAATTTTTGTCATTATTAAAATCCATTTAAATATTACTCTAACAATCTCGAACCTTAAATTTATTAACTTGCTCGATTCATTGACAAGGTACTGGTTCTACTAGGAGTTAGCCAATGTTATTGGGATACGCTTTCAGTAATGATGTAGCATACATGTTTTCTCTACCATAACTCTATGCGTCCACTCTCAAGAAGAAAATAGCACGCAAGTGGGCAAGCGCGCACTTACACATGCACGTACGCATATGTGCATTTTCATTCTTCTACGTATAGGTGAGTAGTCAGAGCGGTGGCCTCCTCGCAAGTACAACACGTGGAATCACCCCCTCCCTTGGAGCAGGAGTAAACCAGATATCATCCAACATCAGCACTTACACATGCGCGTACACAAGTGTGAGTTTTCATGCGTGTTGGTAACAGGTCTCATCCCAAAGCAAGTCTAGAAAACAGTCCGACACTGGAAAGAGGAGTGCGCATAAGCTTGCTCGATATAGGTTGGCTGACCCGCTTTTGCGGTACTCCCCCTCCACCCGCGGAGTCCCATATCCATGCGCTACAGCTCCCCCCCTCGGTGAGCTAGAACCCTCACGCTACAGCTCTCTCATGGGGGGGGGGATGAGCCAGAACCCTCCCAGCATGCCTACTAATACAATTTTAGCATTTAGAAAAAGTAAGAAAAGAAATTTTAAGTCAAGACAGCAAAAATTTAAGAAAGTTTTAAATCAGAGAACACCGTATGAATGGGAAAAACCATTCAACGAGGGTGGTGGAAGAATTGATGAATTGTATCATGTATGAGAATAAGTTTTAGAATAGTTCAATGCAGTATTTAACAAATCTGTAGCTATACATAAGATGGATTCAAGGCGATGGGACTTGAAAGCCGGGGAAGATGTTGGGTTATCTGCTGATTTATTGAAAGCATTATCTAAATGGTTGCATACATTTAAAATACAACATCAAATCGTATCTAGAAAAATTCACAAATTCGTGACACAAAAGCAACTATTTAATAAAGCCTAACTTTAAGAAAGTGCTTCTTAATTTGTAGGATATGTGAAATTGGAGATATCGCGAATCAGAACAGCAAATGTGTACAACACCGATCAATCAGGTTTTAATTTAGAAATACATGCAGGTCGTACAGTTTAAAAAAAGGGTTCTTTAAAGATTGAATGTGTCGCACAATCGTTAATTTCTTTAACACACAGTTATACAATCCAGACTTTAATAAATGCAGATGGTGAGTTAAAATCATCCTTACCCATTGTTCTGTAAGAGATAAGTAGTGAATTTGGACCAATAGTCAAGAAAAATATGTATCGATCTAAAAAGATTGTCATTTACTCCTTCACATCGTGAAAATTAAAATCTGATCAAGCCACTCAATAGTTTTTAAAGGTATTCATACCAACAGCCAGTAAAAGATGAATGTTGTGTCTAGACTCTTAAATGGGTCAAGAAGAGAAGGTGTTTATGAACATTAAAAAAAACAATAAACGAATTAAAGTTTTTACTATACCCGCTGAAACAACTGGTCTTACACAACCACTTAATGTATACATTTTCAGACCCTGGAAAAACTTTGGAAAGTTTTTTTTAGATCTTATCCTCTTGTATAATTTTAATATTGACTTAAACTTGAGGAACAATATTCTAAAAATTTAGTCACTTATCCACAATCAGTTCTCTTCGCCTTGATTTGTAAACATATATAAACAAGTGTTGTCGAAAAGCAGTTACATTTCAGATAAGCCTGGTCCTTTTGAAACACCTGTTGATTAATTTATTTGGAAACACTGATACAAACTGTATGTTGTGTGACGAAGTCGCAATCATAAAATTGGAAAAATGCTCGTGGTGTACTGCATCATTGTGCATGCAAGACTCCTTTGCAGTAGAAGTAAAAAGATCTACTGCATTATTGTAATGAGTATAAGGAATGATGAAAAATTCTCTTTGGTAGCTAAAAAAATTGTATTTTTTCCCTTGTTACAAAACTCGTATATTTTTTCTTGCCAACCCCTCACTTATTGTTAGTTAGAGTTAAAATTATCAGTTAAAAATTCAAATTTTTAATACCTCACTGTCCTTAATGTGTTAAATTCTTATCTTAAGTCCTTCATATTGGATTTATCATTTTTGAATTTTAAAAACCTGACAACGAATACGCAATCAGCGACACGGTAAGCCCCCGTATATAAGCTTTTAAGCTTAAGTTGTTGTCTTTAGAGGGTTAAGTGATTTATTTTAAAAATGGGTAGCTTACCCCGAAAAGAGAATATTTTAACAAAAATACAAATATTGGTTAACTGTATGTGTTATGTAACATAAAAAAAATATTTTTTCGGTTAGTTTTCGACGAATTTCAGAATTTTCAGAAAAAAACTTACTATAAAAAACATAGTTTAAACCCCTAAAACATGGAAGATGCAACCCTGACTGTAAATTTTTTTTATAATTATAAGTACTTTTGATGGTAACGACTTTAATAAATTTTTTGTTGAAATATTTAGTTACAAGGAAAATGTTTCAGAAAATATTTTTAAAGGGTGAAAACCTAAGGCTACATGTCACATCCTAGGAACCGTTCTTTGCTGATAAAGAAAAGCTCATGTCATTTATTTTTTAATTCTTTACCACTATTCAAAGTTTCATTAAAATCAGTGAGTGACACTTAGATACGTTTACTTGTAAGTAGTAACATTGGTTTAGCTTACTACCGTAAGTATAGCACTACATGTCACTTAATAGTGTGAATTGACACTAGTGGCAAATGTAGTAACTAAGAAAGTAATGTAGGGTATTATGAAATAGGACAAATAAAATAAGGTTGCTGGTATGATTAACATATAAATTTGTGTTTTACTGAGCTCACATATATAAAGTTTATATTTGTCAGGTACAGATAACACAACTTAAGCAAAGTATTCCAAAAAAATGTACCTAATACAGTCACTTAAAGCTTAAGCATTTAAATCACTTGTACGGAAAAATATTGTGGAATTTTGAAGATAGCTAAGAGTAGTGAGCTTCAAGAGAGTGAGCAGCAGAACCACCGCCATTTGTTGCAAACTCTACAAGGCGTATATATCTATACATATACATTGCAACAAACAGTGGGTGAAACCCTGTGTTATTCTGAAGGGTCGTGACAGCCAATCAGCTACTGTCCCGCGTTCTGCTGCTCACTCCCTTGAAGCTCACTAGCTAAGAGCTCCGAGTTATAAATCTTATGTCTCATTGTAACATAGATTACAGCCATTGTGTTGTGACAGTGTGGATGAGCACACAAGTTAGCGATTCAGATAATCCTTGATGTTGTTACAGAGCATAAAAAAAGTCAGTAAATTCTTACAATATGCTTAATACGTCGATTTTTGTGCATTCATGGTGTGCAAGCTATTTACTTGAAAGATAAGCAAGTTGGATAAAGTATGTATACGTGATACGAAGTTAAGTTGTCCAGTACCTCCAGCACCCGTCAATTCTTTAGGATGAAAAGAAATTTTATCAAAAGTTTTGTTGCAATCAGAGGTTAGAATTTTGTCAATCAAGTACTGGATAAATTCCTGATGTGAATATTTCAATGATCAGATGGACAAGGCTTAATTAGTCCTTACATTCCATATGAAAAAGCATCTTTACAATATTACTTAACTCCTGATAAACATCCTAAAAATTGAAAAAAATCTAGAAATGTGTGCCATGTAAAGTTTAAGAAATAGTGAATTTATTTGAGAAGATTTTCTATATTACATTGAATAATATTCTTAAATCAACGTAAATTGCTTGTAATGTTCACGAAAAAAATGCTTGCTCTTCTGTTTTGCAATTTATTTAAATAAAAATCGTGAAACAGCCTCAGAGTGTACGAAATTAACGAGTACCATAAATTTGACGTTGCTCAATCCTGTAAAATTTGACTGTGTTTGAGCTATTTATAATTTTCACGAAAAAAAATCTGTTAATTAGTAGTTCTATACAAAAGTGTGTAAAAATAATATAATAGCGTCCAAATAAATATAATAACGTTATTCATTCAATATGGAATTAGCCACATCCCAATATTGTCATTAAAATGGTCAAGCTATCCACAAATGAACTAATTTGACAGATTTAGGCTAACAAGTTAAAATAGTACATTATGTGACGAGTGTGTGCATCGCGTCTCACGCACAAGTTACACATACTATTTTTCAAAACAGTGTGTGAGAAGATCGACTTAATCTGAACAAAGTTTCAGGGCCAAAAGATGGTCAAATATGGTACTGACTTTACCGCAGGGATGAACATACGAACCATTTGAAAATCATAGAGAATAAAAAAGATCATACAGACTTTTGCAAGGGTGAAGAAAGTGTTTTCAAGTGCTTATGTCCAAAATATCAATAAAGAGCTTTGCATCACTGCACGTATTCAGCTGCAAACGGATCAAAGATTGAGTTTTTATTCTCCGTTTTGGTTGCACGTCGCGACGGGCTCCGTCAGGCTGCGTATTAATGGAGTATTGAACTTCCTGGACCAACCATATGCCCGTGTGTGTACAAGTGAGAAGCAAAAACGTATTACTCTCTTTCTCGCACTTACACGGGCAAATGGGCTGGTCCTGAAAGCTTAATAATAAGTATCATAATAAGTATTATTTGATTCACTGTCCGAGCTCATGTAAAAAATTAATATTGTCAACACACATTTGTAAAGCGTTACCTATAAATAATAATGCACACGAGCTCATATAACGCAACACACGAATAAGTCTGATAAGCAGGGGTGTAGGGTTATACTAAATAATGAATGTGCTACTGCGAATCACTGCTATTTTTTATTGCTACTTTACGAAATTTTCTCGCCCACTGGTGCTGATTTTTTGCGTATGATTTGAAGCAGTGTGCGAACGGCATTTCTTGCAAACTCTATAGGTGCATGCAAAGTCGATCTTCACAGATACTATTTAAAAAACATTTTTATCAACAGTTCTGTAACAATAATTTTTTATGGCATTGCTAAAATATTATCACCATTACATATAACACTTCAGTGAAGCTATATTTAATGTATGGCTTACAGAGTCTGGGTGCAGTGGGCTGAAAGTATTTTTAATAGTCAAGCCTATTTGTGTCCATATCAGTCATACATTTATGTAATGTACTGGCAACACATAAAAGTAATTTTTGGTTAACCCACGGAGATAACTGATTATGCTTACAACAAATAAACAAAGACGTACTTACTACAAGAAAAATGCAACTAACTTTTTGCTACGTTTATAAAACAATAAAATATGCATTACAACATGTTTTTTATTGTTACTGTACACTTGGCTTTTAAAAAAAAAGTGATAGGAACTCTGATAGTAAGGCAATTAAAACTGATACTCTTTACATATGAGGTAGTATTTTGACTTCATACAAGAATTAGTGGCAAATAAATGCCAAGAAATAAGTCATTACATTTTAATAGTCGTATTTTGTTCACTTGGATATATTTTATGTTATTACTGTTACAGACTTTGCATGGAAGACTTTTGTCATTTTCAGTTAAAATTTTAAATACAACATTATTTGAGGTTATGCTTTACTCTATTTAAGAACTGAATGTTATGAATGTAGAAATTAGTGTGCCTTACATTCAATCAGTCAGATAATAGATTGGTAGCTGCCTCCACCTCTATATAACTGAATTGTTGCACATATATATACATATATTTATCTTTCGAACGTATGCAGCAAAGTTGCTAAGACCGTTATAATTGCTAACCAGGAAAACTACTGAACCGATTTTGCTGAAATTTTGCAAACTGATTTATAAAAAATTCCTAGATGGTTCTCGCATAGTTTTTTTCTTGAAAAAGTTAATAACAATAGTGATAAACCAGCTCAAAGTTTTACTAAAATAAGCAAGCTTTGTGTTTTAGTTCAGAAGAATCCACTAGGTGGCATTGAGGTAAAATTAAAGCGATTCACAATCAAACATAGTAAAGAGTTTTTATAACATGCCCCATCGAGTTGTCGATTGTCGTAGTCGTTCATTGGCAGTACACCAAGCACAGAATTGTTAGTCATGCAGCTGGGCATCCCGGCTACCAATGATACTCTTTTTCCATGGGTAAGCGAAATAAATCGGTGTTTATCCAGGACCGCCAAGATAACCAAGTGCCATGGTAAAATAGGCGGTTGGAAGGTGAAAATCTCCGGCTTAACACCAGGAGACGTATCCAGCCAGCTCACAACCTGCTCCAACACTTCAAAGCTTTGTGGTCATCCAACTTTCCAGCCTGGTGCCGTCAGAGAATTTTCTACTTTAAATGCAAGCCTGGAAAGACAGCCCTGAAAAGTACGGGCAGCCACAACGGCGTCTTTTTAAGTGATAATTCAGAGGGGATACCTAATAGAGAAGGTATTCACCAGGCGCACTCCTCCAACTAACAATGAGCGGTTGGTTATCCAGGGAACGACCCAAAGACGAGATATTCTTTGGTCAGTGGCGTACCTTCCTCTGTCACGGTCTCCATACACAGAGACTTCGAGGGCAAGAGTCAAGCTACCTGCAACCAGCTCTCTATCATAAAAAAAAATGGTAAGGAATAGATGGAAGCTTCACTCCTAGCCGTTTTCAGGGCCACTTTGAGTATTAACGTTTCCTACTTAACCATCAATCTCATTAGTTCTTTTAACAGCCACTTAAATTTAAACTACCTTACCAAAAAACATATTTTTACTACCATTTCTGAAAACGATTTATTGACTGGAAGATTATGTAAAGCCAGTCACTATCAAACCAACACAGTGATTCACTGGTCGACATCACGAGCAGAGTTGTTCGTCGTAAGGCTCGAAAATCAAGAATCACCTACCCTATCTAAGGTCTGCGCTAGGAAAACCTAACAGCTATGAAAAAAAAACTAAGGTTGAGGCAACGAGACAGTCTCCAATGGACGAGCATCACGAACCAATCTCTCTACCTTGGATCACCAAAACTAGGGTCTGAAAAAAAGACAGTGTTTTGCAAGATTTCGATACCAACGTCTTTGACGTTGTACCAGGAGAGGTTGGAAAAAACCTCTACAATCAAGTCCAAAGCTTCAATGGAAAAAACCTCTACAATCAAGTCCAAAGCTTCAAACGTTGTAGTTTCCCTCCCGATCAGTGTGGTGCTACAATAACAGGTCAGAGAATATCAACCTGAGGTGTACAGGCAATCACGTTAACAGGTCAGAGAAGATCACCCTAAGGTGTACAGGCAATCGCGTTAACTGGGAACTTCATTCAAGAAAGAGTTTACTTAAGAAGCTCACCAGTTCCTTTTAGCGTCATCGGATGTCGAAGTTCCTTGCCAACAAATATATAATAACATAATAAAGTTGAGAAAAATAGGCTTTAGGGCTCACAAAAGTTTTAACTATGCCAAAAAATGAAAAAGTCGAGTAGGAAGAAAAACTTCAAATGCATGTAATGAATTCAATTTTAAGCGTCGAGAAAATGACGCTAAACATTTATCGAGATTAAAGTAGCATCAAAATCAAGAAATAAAGAATTTATTATGCGAGGTATCAGCTTTTTACTATAACCCTTATAGTCATCTCTTGAATCTTTCAGATTTTCAAATAGGTAAAATATATGTTTGTATTTTTGTGGCAATAAAAAATGTAGAGATTAAGCTCTAGGACTTTGATGCTTTGGTAATATAGTTGTGAGATAAGAAAAAGAAATTTTCTTAAATTATATATTTTTTGTGAGTTTTAAGTCCTTACAGTTTAAAAGAAAGCCTTCATTATAGATTATACGGGAAAAACTGCAAATCATGGGCCTTTTAGGGCCAACAATTATTTTATCGCAAGGAATGCACGGTACTTTTTAGCATGATCATATTTTTTTCATTTTTTACAGCTTTTCACTTAATGAAATAAACTGTGTGAATTTCAAACGAAAATGTAGTTAATTAGCAGATGTTTCGTCTGAGAAGTGTCAGAAATAGATGTAAGATTTTTAATTGAAAACGTTTCCTATTACATGTTAACACACTACGGTGTTCCATTAAGTGATTTTCAGGCTAAGCCGAGACGGAGAGCCGCTAGTTGCTTATAAGATGATTGTTGTTTTTGTTTATCTTAAAGCTTTGTTGCAGAGAAAACCGAATGCTCCTAACACAGCTCTGCAGTAAAATTTTTTCTTATTAATACGTTAACCTGTTTATAGGCTGTTAGTACAGCAATAAATGTAATTGTAAAAAATTTTTTAATTAGTATTGCACTACTTTACTTTAAGCTTGATAAAAACTTTAAAAAAAAACAAATTAGTCCACTTAAAAAATGAGCCATCGAGTTAATAAAGCTGGGTCTTGCGAGTTTACTTAAATTAATCTTTAATTCTTCGATTTTTAAAGTGAAGATATATTTTGATGCCATATTAAGACATCTCTTGCTTAATTTTTACAGTAAATAGAATCACCTCTATTAAATGCAGGAGCTATAAATTAAAATTTTTTTGAGTTTCTACATTTATTGTATACTTCTTTCAAGTACTTCACCTGAAATTAAACATAAAGAGATTAAGATAACTACATTTTTTCTATTGTAAATTGTAGTGATAGAGTCTTACGAGTCAAAGTTTACTTTTTGGTTTAAACTCAGCTATCCCATATTATCTTGCACTAAGAGCCTTTTTTAAGAATACCTTCTTTGTTGATAGGCCTGTTGGAGTTTGGGGCAAGATTGTTGGTTCATTGTGTGCAATTGCTGGTGTTTTAACAATAGCATTACCAGTTCCAGTAATAGTATCAAATTTCAATTACTTTTATCACCGAGAGACTGATCAAGAGGAAATGCAGTCCCAAAACTTTAACCATGTGACAAGTTGTCCGTACTTGCCAGGTACTCTAGGTAAGCCCATTCAAATATAATTATTCAAACATACTTTCTACTATTGTTAAACTTCTTATCTTCAACTACTTTCAGCAAGCTCAATAACTGTTTGTTTCAACACAAATTAATACATTGAGATGACGATCGTTTCTTTGATCATATAATTATCACGTGCATACTCATATGTTCTTATTTGTTTACTGTTATCTATTATAATCCCTCTTAACTCATTTGTTATATACATATTTTCTATATTTTTGTTTTGTATTAAATATGATGAGGCACTATTCTACCTAAACGTCACTTATAGTACCAATAATAGACTAATATGAAAGCTTCACATGCACGAGAATAGAATACACACTAGATACGACAGTGGTACTTCAACTTTACACACTTTCTTGTATCCCTGATTGGATATACTTTGCTCTTTCAGACAATAACTTTAAGCCCTAGAGGGAGTTTGGGAGTAGGATATCCGTCAGCAAGCGGACAATTCCGAAGAAACATAACTAGTATCAGATACACAAATCTATGATGCTATCCACAAGTACTGATCTTAGGTTATAACAGCTTATAAATTTTCAAAAAACGAGTGAAATTATATTACAGCTATTTCTGGCACCAACTTGATGTACGTGCAGAAACCTACATAATACTCAGTTACACCTGCTATCTCACGTACGTAGTCCATGGAATATCTGTATCTCTATCTCAGCTGAAAATACTTCTGTGTTACCACTGGCTTTGCCTCGTAGAGGTTGCCATAAGAAAAAAAAATGGAACTAGACTACATGTTGTTTGCATCGCGCTAAAGTATTTTAACTACATATTTTAGCGCAAGCAAGAACTCTTTCTCATACAAAGCCCGTTTGCTCAAGGAGGCTTGATGGCCATTCATCATCTTTTTTTATCCTTTTTTTTCCTCTATTCATTTTCTATGACACTGTCTAGGTTTGATTGATCTTTTATTAAGACTATATAAAGGCATACGCCTTCGTACTGATGCGCAATAAGTCAAAGTTTTAATAAGACAGCTTTACAGTAATAGTTATAACAACAGCACTCTTCTTATTCATATATACACAAATATCATTGGTTCTATTGTCTAATATTTTTTTCTTTTTTTTATATGGATTATTTCGAAAAGAAAGAAGTACTAGGAGTATCATCAATAATATTAACAAGTATGAGTTTATATCTTTGCAACAAGACAAGCTTTGGTGTTGGTTGCTCTGGCCAGAATAGTGATTTAATTCGGAAAATTATCTTTCAAAACTTTTTCATAACTGAACTCCTACTATACTCGACAATGCAATAGCTTTAATGTACTGCAGAAAACTTGTTTTTTGGAATCTTGTAAAACCAAATATAACAAATTATAAATCAAAGAGATTATCACTATAAAATGTATACCCTAAAGTAACAAGCAAAAAATCAGTATGAACTATTCAACTAAACTAGTCATGTGAGTCACGTTTAGAATTATTCGAATTATTGTCATCTTATTTGGTAAAGATTAATTATATCTTCATATTTTATACCCTAATAATTACACAATTCTATGAGAAAAAAAAGTTGCTACAATCCTTTTGCGCAGTTTTCATTTTTGTTACCTTATGTCTTGCATATTAAACTTTGAATTGACATCCATTGTGCATGTTGAATTTTTTAAAACATTTTGTGACTAAAATCACGTCACAAACGTAACAAGAAGCAGGTAGAAGATATCTTTTTTTCTAATCAAAACGTGCAATAAAATAATAAGATACTAAGCTTATGACACCGTGAAGAGTACGATTTTAATAAAACAAGAAGTAATTGTAAGCCAACAGAAGTTGTTGTATACTTTTTTTCTTAAGTTGTACAAAGAATTTTCCGAAACCCTTTTGCTGATTAAAAAACATTTTAAAAAGTTGCTATACGAAATACAACAGAACAAATCATGGGTATTGTGCTTCTTTTATTCAAAGTATGAATTAAATTTATGACTACGTCCATAAAAATGGTGTCACAGAATTTATTGATAGGAAAAAATATGATTTCTCTCACCAAGAAATTTTAGACAAATTTAGAAATTATGTATATGGTAAATACTCAAGTCCTATAAAAGCCACGTAGAGATAATAAGAATTTTAAATTCATACTAGACGTCATGAAGTTGTAAATTTACGGGTACATCATAAAAATAAACATAAATTATTATTTTACGAATGCAGCATGAAAAATATGATATAAAGTTGGCAAATTCCACTCACAGTTATGTTTAAGTTGGATAAAATTAATAGTCTTGCAAAATCAATAAAATATGTTAATATTTTGGAACACTATGTTTCTAACAGCAATCTTAAAATTCGCAACTAAAGAAGAATGCATTTAACGACACTGTCATAAGCAAGTTAACCACTGTTTCTCTGAAAAATTATTAACAATTTTTTGCTTAAATTACAATTAAAGAAAATTAAGCGTCCAATATTGTTTGATGACTTGAAAGTGTATAACCACATAATATACAATAAATTTAAAAAAACTGTAAAAGCTGCGAGTATAATTGTTTGATCAAATAAACTTACTTGTAAGTGATGTTCGGTCGTAATTATATTAAAGAGACTCGTTTCAAGAAATACAACATGCTTCTTTCTTTCTTTCCTGCTTGATGTCACGATGTTTAGAGTTAGTACTGAATTTTTCCGCTAGACGCCCTAGTGACGTACGCTGGTCGGTCACTCTTGTGGAATCGTCGTTTTTTTAGAGATTTTTCATTTTTTTTATTTTAAATTGGCGCTTATTTCCAGATTGCGGGCAATGATGTTCTATTATTATGAGTGGGATTGGTATGTCTTCGAACGAGTCTCTTTAATATAATTACGATCAAACATCACTTACAAGTAAGTTTGTTTGATCGAACAATTATAATTTCTTCGACTCGTTCGAAGACATACCAAATGCAGATGTTGAGAGGACAGACAAATTTAAAGAACAATGAGAAATATTCATGTTTTTAAAAAGAAACTGCTTTATTCATAACTTTAAAAAAGTATAATTCTTATCTACTAAGAGATCAATATTGACTGTGCAAAGTTTTGATTGCTTGTTACAATAGGCCTGTTATAGAATCTTGCGAACATTGTTGAGTCTCTCTTCCTGCCCGCAGTTTTTCTAATTATGGATAAATCTACTCCTTTTTGATATTCTGCTAATGTCACAGCATGTCTCATAGAGTAACCTGAGAATATTGTGGTATTAATGCTACTTTTTCATAAAATGTTTTTAACCCAACTACCTGGAGTCTGGGTGCCCACTGATTTATGAGGTATTTTAGTTGCAATAAACAAAGTTGTATTGTCGTTCCTTAACGGGCCTAATATCTCTATATATTCTTAGATTGTTGTGTAGGCACATACATTCCGATTATCCCCGAATTCAGGAATTACAAGCATAGACTGAAACCTGTTTGGGCCTGACGTTTTGACTATGTCTAAGATCTTAATCTTAATTCTTCCCTCTCTAGATACAATATTCTCTAATTTAATACTCGCGAAGGTTTGCAACTTATGAGCTGTGCTGAGAGCTAAGAATGTAATGGCTTTTTCAGAGAGTTCTTGTAAAATTAATTTATGTAGGGGATACATCGTCGTCAGGTAGTTAATTACCACTGTTACGTCCCAGGTTGTGTCATACTTCGGACGAGAAGCTTTTAGCTTAAATAGTTCTTTCAAAAAACCCTTGACTATCTGGTCCTTACTGATCCCATTATTTGATATCAGTGTTACTGCGCTGTGGATGTTATTTAGTGTGCCATAAGAGGCTTCCTTGTTGAGATTCTGCGATAAAAACTTCAGGAAGTTTTCTCTTGTTGAGGTATAGAATTTTTTTGGATTTTCTTTGTAGAAGATCCACCAGGCTTTAGAAGCTGAGGTGTACCGTTTTGCAGTATTTCTGGCCAGTGATGCTTAGATAACGCTCAATGCTTCGTGTGGTACTTCCTTTCTTCTGAAAGCTTCCCGCATACAAGCCCCACCATTAAAGACAGGTGTTGCGTCTGCAGGTGAATTTTGCTCCAACAATCAGATAATAGCAGCTTATTATAAGGATCGAAAATTAAAGGTTCTGTTATCAGAAGTTCTAAAAAGAGAGGATACCATGGTTGTCCTGTTCATTTTGGGACCACTTATATGCCTTTCACCTGTTCTCTCGTTATCTTGTTCAGGCATTTTAAAATAAGACTCAATGATGGGAAGGCATAAGACTTTATGTTTATCCACCTAATGGTAAATAAGTCTACCTGAACAGCCCCAGGATCTTCTCTCCATAAAAGATATTTTGCGCACTTCTTATTCAGGCTTTTCGCAAACTAGTCTACCTCTGGTTCCCCAAAGGTGTTACAAATTTTTTGAAAGCAGATAGGGTTCAACTGCCATTCTGCATCGTCATTGTTGAGATGGAATAAGTAATCTACTTTTACATTTTCTTTGGATGAGATACAAAAAGCGACGATTAAAATTCCTTTCATTTCAGCCCAAGGACAAATCTGTTTTGCTATGTTGTGATGTAAAATTTATCTCACTCCCCTTATCCTATTGATACAGGATACAGCAGTATTGTAATCTACTCTTAGTAGAAATTTGCAATTTTTTCAGTGATTCGCGAGCGATTCTAATGCGTATTCAACTGCCAGTATCTCCTTGTAGCTAATGTGTAAAATTTTATGCTCTTCATCTGAAGATCCGAGTATCTTGTAAATCCCGTTTGTCACGCCCCATCAAGTATTCAAAACGTTGGTATATATCTCTGCAACAAAATTGTTAGCTTCTATCAATTTTCGCGTATCTGGTAGGCTCCTAAGCCACCAGTTCACATCTAAGATTATTGAATTTAGGATAATCATTTAATCATCCCAATAACTCCTGCTCAATGCCAAGTTTTTTTCTCTTTTGAGGGATCAAGTGTGAATAAAACCATATTATACAGCTGGACAAGCTGCTAGAAGTTTTCTAATCAGTTTCGCGAAGTGTCTATTCTGAATAGAGCTTTTGTTCATAAGTGTCCTTGGACTTTTCAGAAGACTCTGTCCTTTGTTTTTTGTTAACTCTATAGTACGTCAAGTCATGTCTATAATCACGCCGAGAAACTTGCAGTGAGTACTTGGAGAAAGTACGCTCTTCCTCTCACTAACAATAAAGCCTAGCTTCAGAAGTAGTGTTACTGTTGTGTCTATATTTATTAGGCATTCATCATAGTTGTCTGCGACAATAAGAATATCATCAATGGAGATTACTGATCTGAGACCCTTAGACCTTAAAATATTTATCACCACTTGGAGGAGCTTGGTATATATATACGGGCTGATATTCAGTCTAAACGGCAGACAAGTAAGTTTAAAGAGTGTATTACAGAATTTGAAACGCAGATACCTCCTACTCTCTCTATGGAGCAAGATTAGAAAAAACGCATCTTTAAGATCTATTGTGGCCATGTATGAACCTGGGAAAACTAATTTTTCAACTGATCTGAGGTCCTCAATCTTGAAATAATGTGTTTTAATAACTTTATTCAATTTCTTCAAGTCCAGAATAAATCTGAAGGATCCATCAGGCTTTAGAGTTAAAAAATAATTTGAAGTTAACTGACCGCTCATATACTTACATGGTTCTACTGTCCCTCTTTGTATTAATGTTGAAATTGCTCGTCTAGTATTCTCCTTCTTATGGTGAGAACTGAATTCTTTACCGGGATTAAGTCCTGCATGACTCGGTTATTAAAGTAAATTTTATATCCTGTCATACAGTTCACCGCAAACTGATTATTTATAATACTCTCCCAGTGTTTAGCGTACTATGCTAGCCTTGCTGCGATCTTATGTACCGTTAATGCTGCTCGTACTGTTTCCTCTAGTTTGGTGGATAGTTGTAAAACGGGTTTTAGGTCGCTTGTCCTCGTGACTGGCCTCGTTTTCCTTCTCCGGTCCGTATCCCTCCCCTGTATCGGTTGGTTTGAAAAGTGTGGTCCAAGTTAAAGCCTGCTTGACGCATAGATTGCCTGGTATTTCTACGTAGGCCTGAGGAGTTTAAAGCCTGTCTCACATTCCTTGATCTGGAGGTGTTCTTAACGGGTACGTTGAATAGATTGCTGCAGCTTTTAGACTCTTTCACTTTCTCCACCACGTTGTCGCCAAACAAGTATTTTCCTGGATTTTGACCCTTTAATTCCTCCTTAGTGTGTTTGGATGCATTGGTTAGGAGGAAGCCAACTCTTGATCGATTTTGCAAGTGCATCAAGTCAGCTGTGAGAGTACCAACATCCACTAGCAATTTAAACAGTGTTTTGGGATCGAGATTCTCCTTTTGCTTCATGACCATGTCTGTGGCCAAGTCTATTGCTAAGAGAACTGTGATGGTCAGCTGTTGATGTCATGTAAGTATCTCTTGTTTTAGCCTCCTTTGATACTGTTGCTAAAAACTCGGGATCAACGAGTGGTGCCTGCATGTGTGTCAGAGCACCATACTTCTATAGTAACTCCACCCGATCTGCTCGTTTAAGGCCAACATCAAACCAATGCTTCCAACGTTTATGTACAGAGAAGTGTAGGTTAGTTTCCTGGTTTTTCACAGAAGTAGGATCAATGCCTAGAATTTCTGCCAGTTCCTTCTCTAAAGGTAGTTCTGTTAACGTCACCCTTCTGAGTCTTCTGTGCACCACCTGCAGAGGTGAGCCATAGTTATGTACCATCCAACAGTCTCTATGACATCCAACTACATGCATGCATTAGTACACACAGACACCCCCCACCCACACACACACATACACACATTTAATTATGTGTGTGTGTGTGTGTGTGTGCTTCCATGTTTGCTATGCCATCATGCTTGCGGAAAGCATTGGCGATGAGGCTGCAAGCTAATATTGTGCTTGATTTATGCTTTATTTCTAATTCACATGGTTTGTTTCACATTGTGGGAGGCCAGCTAGCGTGATCCGCTAGGGATTCGATTCCCCCTGGAAGCGTGGAGCAGCACGTCGTGATGTAAAACGATCGTGTGCCAAGTCACATTTATCTCTTTAGTCATCTAATCCAAAGAACTGTGAGGTAGATCTGCACGAGTGTAACAGTCTATGAGGCGTAGTTGTCTAATTATACCTGTCTTGTCCGGACTCTTGTCCTCCTCCTCTGATGATAATGATGGATACTCTGGTTCAGTCAGCTCATCCTCACTGATGTTGTCATCGCTCGGCCGATCTCCTTCTGACTCTGTATTCTGAGAAACCTCACCCATACTATCAGTGCCTGATTTATCAACCTCCAAGTCCTCCAGTCAATTTTTTTTCAGCTGGCAATGCATATTGATTTTTAAGGGTTATGAAATTTGAGGTCTCTTACCTAACACACATGGTGACTCTACTGTACGAAAAGAAAAAAAATGACAATTCCACGAGAGCGACCGACCAGCGTACATCACTAGAGCCTCCAGTGAAAAAATTCAGTACAACACGGAGAGAAAAGTCATGCGTGTTTCTCATGGTACATGTGCAAATGGTCCACGGTAAGAGGGCATTAGCGTTGCATGCATCAAGCCTACGCTCCAACAGTCTGGGGTTAAAGCTCGGTCCACATGAAATGTATCTAGGGAACGAACTCGTGAAACCGTAAGGAATGCTCACGTGTAAGCTACAGTCCACACCCATGGTAATCAATGTTCCGCGTGCGTGGACTGTAACCAGGAATAAAACGCATAGGACCCTGTGGTGCGTTCGCCTGTTAGCTATAGCCTAAAGACACAGCAGTCGATGCTCTAAACGCATGCACTGCAGCCGAGGAACAATTCTATGGAGGTATTGGTTTTTTTCCAATGCCCTCTTGCGTTTCGTCGTTGCGTCATTAAAGTATATTTATTTATGTGAGGAGTGAGAAGGATAGTAAGAGCCAGTATATGTATAGATATAACAACTCGGCTTTGACTTTAAAGTACGTCTCTTTTGCAATATATATAGACTTTTGAGAGTATTATTGTGGTAAATATGATTGAATTATGTATAGTTATGTTATTTTGTTAATAGTATTCACAACTTTTTAATTAATATAAATTTTTAGTATAACGCAAATAAGTTTAGTATTATTACGTGTGTAATTGTCTTGAGAAAATATAACGTAGTTTTTTGTTATGTGTAACTGAAATTTAGTCTATCATGTTACACTTATGTTTGTGTTTGGATGTACTTACATAAAATTTTGCATAAACGATGATTCATGGTTCTTTTTCATATAGCATGTGAATCTAATAGTATGTATACTTCAATCCAAGCCTTCCAAGAACATTCATCACATGTCATGGAATCTTTGACCAACAGCTCATTATATCTTCTCGGTTAGATTTTTTTTATCCTTTTACATTATCTATTTAAAATAGTTTACTTTTATTTATAAATTTGAGTATCTTTTGAATGAACATGATGATTCCATGGCAATTTGCCAGTGAACTGAGATAAATTAAAGTAAATTAGAAAATATCCATACAAATGCATTTCCTTGCAATACTGAATGAAGAAAACTTTTTTCAAAAAGGTACTATACCAATAATTTTTTTCAAGATCCTCCCAACAGTAATACTTCAGTACTTTACTTACAGGATATTAAATTTGCTAAAGATGCGAGAGGGTATTTTTGTCAATAATACTAGCTGATGCAGAGAAAACTAATAAGTACGAAAAACTGTCATTAATACTCTCAAAACTCTATATACATTGCAAAAGAGACGTACTTTAAAGTCAAAGCCAAGTTGTCATATTTATACATATACTGGCTCTGACGATCCTTCTCACTCCTCACATATATAAATATACTTTAATGACGCAACGACGAAACGCAAGAGGGCATTGGAAAAAAAACCAATGCCTCCATGGAATTGTCCCTTGGCTGCAGTGCATGCGTTTAGAGCATCGACTGCTGTGTCTTTAGGCTATAGTTAACAGGCGAACGCACCACACGGTCCTATGCGTTTTATCCCTGGTTACAGTCCACGCACGCTGAATATTGACTACCATGGGTGTGGACTGTAGCTTACACGTGAGCGTACCTTACGGTTTCACGAGTTCGTTCCCTGGATACATTTCATGTAGACCGAGTTTTAACCCAAAGCTGTTGGAGAGTAGTCTTGATGCATGCAACGCTAATGATCTCTTACCGCGGACCATTTGCACATGTACCATGAGAAACACGCATGATTTTTCTCTCCGTGTAACTCTAAACACCGTGATATATAGCAAGGAAAAAAGAAAAACGCATTTGGTATGCCTTCGAACGAATCGAAAGAAATATAATTAAAAATGACTCACACATTTATAAAGTTTTCAAAGAAGCTATGTTACCAATTTAATTAAAGTGGCTCATCGCGTTAAAAATAATCGCATTAAACTACCTTAATTATGACTAAAACTTGGAGAATTTTTACTTCGAAATGAAACGAATCACATCTCAAAATTGTGAATCACATCATCAGGCAAAATTTGGAAACAAGTTGCTGGAAAATTAATATTCAACATGCATGTGCATGAATGCCATTGAGCTTTGATTAATTATGTTTTAATATCTCCCTCAGTATACCTTAAATCTGGTTATGTCCACACCTGTTTAGAGTATGGTCTTATCCGCTTTATTTTAGTGTCATTCGTGGATCTCTTAGGATTTAGCTCGTAGAGTTGATTTGATCTTTTAAGTTAAATAAAAATTTTTTTTTAAATAAAACGGATGATTTTATATAATGTTTCACGTGTAATTTTTTTCTGAAAACAATTTAAAATAGTTATTCTTCTAAATTTCATCTATTCAGATCACTTTAACAAGATTTTGATGTTAATTATATTACTGATAAATAACTTACATCGATCACTAATTACTGTTACTGCTGCCTCAGAGTTTCCTCATGCTTCGTGCAGTAATTTTTAGTGGTTTCTTCAACTACACCAATAAGTTCATGGCTGATAAGATGATGCGGTTTCTGCTTTCTCTGCTGTCACTAGAGCCACTTCTGGTAGGCCTCCTTCGTTATACTTCGCTCCTTAGCGTAGTCCAATACTATTAATGCTCTTAAACTGCATCCGAGTGATCTCAGCCAACACATTATGCCTTACGTTCATAAGGTACTCGTGAGTCACTGAAGTCAAGAGGAGATTAAAAGCTTAGAGGACAGATGGCAGACGTAAAAAGAGCAATATTTCCTCTTGATAATGAGTTCTTATAGCGTCAGAGCGAGTAAAAGAGACCTTTTGTTAAATAAAGTCAGCCAATGAGCTATATTCTTACCGACTGCGTTGACAGCAAAACAGTAGGCTTGCACAATAATGTTATATGTTATGATTTTATGTATTAGGAAATAACAATACAACAGTACCCATCGCATCAGCAATGAAAGAACGCCAAATACGAGTTTAAGTGTAACAGTAAGCTTACAAATTTCGCAATTAACTCTTTTAGGGATTTTACAATCAATTTTAAGTGTAACGAAATAATGTGTTAGTGAAAATTTAAAAATTGATATACATTATTTGAAACAAATAATCAATGCACAAGTGAACTATTCATTAATACACACAATGCGATTCATGCATTCATACATGTTACGCACAATTTCAATTCACACAAGCATTCTGACAACGACGCTGGCCATATTATATGTCAGCATATTACGAAAAATTTACCTTAATGCGAATACACACACACACATATAGACATATGCATATAAGTGACGTATGAGCTCCACTTGTCATATGAGCTTACTGTATAAACAAAATACGACTTGAATGAATTTTACGAATAAATCGCATTTTACTTATAATATAATTTATCTGTATCAACTCAGGATATAACACTTTTATCACAAAACTAGGTACAGATAGAAGAAATCATAAGCTTTAGAATGACGCAATGAAAAGTAGGACTTACCAGGCAATATTATTAAATATTCAATCGAGAAGGTGACCGTGTTTGCGATGAGCAAGAATGAATCGTGTGGCGTAAACAAGCAGACGCTTGACATATTTGTCCGAATATTCGCTTGAAAAATTCAAACGATGTGGTGGATATAAAATATAAAAAGCAAGGTTTTTTTTATTGACTGCTTTAATTATTTTTTATCTCATAAATTAGTGTATGAATTGGAAAAAAAGGTCTTACGTATTTTATCGACCATGAAGAGTAAGCCATTTATGGCTGCAGCAGCTTTCAGTGCTCTTGACTTTTCTATGGATGCTTTAAGTTTTTCATATCTCAGCTGAACTTTTGTTTTACAAACTGCCCATTTTTTTCCACTCATATGACGAGTGGGCCATTAAGGAGAAATTTCAGTGAGATAAAGGTTTTTGTAAATATTTACTACGACTATGTCAGACGCGCAATAAATAAGTTAGTTTACTGACGTAAGCAAACGTATTGTTATAAACCAGATCAATATGCAGTGTGCTTGGATACTAACGTATGTATCATTTTGATTACCTTGAGCAAAGAAAAATTTCTTTATTTAACGAGATTCTACTATCTACCTTACTACACAAACAACAACGTACTTAATGTTAAGTACATCCCTATGAGAATTTAATCAATAAATATTAATCCTATCTACAAAGCCCCGCCTAAATACGGCACCATCGTGATGAGCCACCATTGAAAAAACTTTTAGTGTAGTTTTTAATTGCTAAAAATATTTAAGTTGACCGAATTTTGACTTAATTTGAAGAGTATTTTCTGAAAGACTTAGCTCATGTGTAAGAGAACCACTGACTATCATATATAAATCAAATTTGAAAGCTAAAAGGATAATTATTTCATCAGGATAAGTACTTAAAAATGCTGGTTGAATTGACATTAAAAAAAAAAAAATCGATTAATGATGATCATTCTTATTCTCAAGTGTTAATTTTGAAGTTCGATATTAAGCTTAGCTGACAACTATTAGAAAGTTATGGTAAATGCAAAACTCAAATTTATTTTAACAAGATCAAAAGATGATGTTAGCGCCATTATACAAGTAGCTAACAATCAAAAGTTCAAAAAGTATTATCTTACATGGACTCAGATTAAGTGGCTTCGGCCTAACGTAACTGCATCAAATAGACAAATAATTCATTTGCTTAATGTTATTGCAAGAAAAAGCCTATTTCTATAAGTCTTCGCTATTAGATGTTATACGAGTATCCTTTTTCGCCAACAACTTCTAGACTTGTATGTATTATCAAAACTTTTAATTATTTGAAAAAGCCTTGTATTGTTATTTGAGGCTTTTAAAAGACGCGAAAAAATAAGCCTGCTTCTAATACCTGTCTCTTTGATTATTGTAGTGTCTATTTTTGTAACAGTTATGAACAAATAAATTTTTTTACGTCTTTTTCTTAAAATCTCAGAAATGAAAAAAATTAAAATTATTAAAACTTGACTCTGATATTCTTAGATGTAATCACAAGAACTTAATAAAAAAATCCTTTCAAGAAAATTACAAATTATTTATAAAAAAAATTATATCATAATAAACAATTAAACTTTTTACTAAGTTCTTGGCTGAGTAGGATAACGATTTTTTTTTTTTTAATTCAAAACTCTACAAAGTTTTGCTATCTGGAAAAAAAATTTCAGTGCACTTCACAACAACAAAAGTTATGAATGTTTAAACGTTGATGTATGGTCTCCATAGCAAAAAGCTTGCAACATGATCGTGGTTATGAATCTTACCCAATAAAAAAAAGGGTTAACCCAAAACTAAGGCTTGAATCAAAAAAGTCCACGAGTTTTTTTTATCAGATAATGTTAGTCGAATTATGCCTAGGATGAAAGACGTTTAAAGCGTTATTATTAATAGAAAGCGTCAACACAAAATAGATAATTGTGATGACATTTGAATAATACAAATTAATTTCGAGATACAATAAATATTTGTTGGTTTAAATGAATTGAATATAATTATTGTTACATCCCGCGTTGATACGAATTATATTATAACTTAAAGCTATCTGTCCATTAAATTCAGACAAGACGTATAATGAATATGAAGTAAGCTCATATAACAAGAAGAGCTCATACGTCATTTATATGCATGTGCGTATTAGCTTTGAGGTGAATGTTTCATAATATGCTGACATAGGGTACAGCCAGACTTGTTGTGAGAATGCATGTATGAAGAAATACATAAATTGTGTTGTACGTATAAATAAATAGTTATTTGCTCATAAATTGTTCAATTTAGATAACATATACTAATTTGAAATTTGTAATTCACACATTACTTCATTATATTCAAAATTAATTGTAAGATTCTCAAAAGAATTAATTGTGAAATTTATAAACTTATTTGTCCTACTTTAACTTATATTTGGCGATTCTTTTGTTGCTGTTGCAAGCTTTCATCGTCATTGACCCAAAAAAACTTAATCGTACTTGTTAAAAAAATGCGATTGGTACTATGGTATTGTTAAATAATCAGTGAATTTGAATGGTTATACTGCTAACTTCTGTTTATTATCGAAGGACGTTTCAGCCCGTACAGAAACAAGTTTCAAGGCCCTCATCAGGTTCAAATAAAATCTACACGAGAATTACAATTAACTATTAGTATTAATAAAATATACAATTAAATTTCACTTCGGCGCTAAATAAGAACTTACAATTGACCCCCCAAACAGGTTGCGTCAGGCAACGCGCTAGATGCTATTATTGCGAATACAAATATGTAAAATTCGCAAGCGCTTATAAAGCGTGAATTGTCTATGTATTGGGATGTAACTATACGTTGTGATAACTAATACAAATGCTGCCCTTATCTATAAGTTAATAAGTGTGGCTACTAAGATATCGAAATACTACACGCGAGAAGTGCAAGCATAATGCGATAATTTTAAATTATTATCAATAAAAAGTTTTCAACAATTTTTTAAATTATTACCACATAGTAATGGACAAACTTGCTTAGCTGTAAACATTCAAGTTCATTTAGTAAGATTTTAAAATAATTCCACTTGTGCAAGAGACATTGTACTTATTTGTAAGTGGTTATTACATCTAATAAACATACGTTAGTATACTTAACTTTCCACTGAAAGTTGAGTGACCATCGCCAACTTAATTACTAATAAATTAATGAATAACACAACTGGCACTGAGTAAGCAGTAAAAATAAATCACTTTATTGATAGTAGTGAGTTTTAATATAACAAAATAGTTTTTTACTATTTTTATTGTTAGTTATTCACTACTTTTTGAGTGTTTCTTCTAGTCTTGAAAAAACCAGTTAAATTTTCATTGATTTTCTAGTGACAATAATGATCACTGATAAAATCAGGGAATTTTTCACTGTAAAAACTTTTGAGGATATGATGCGTACGTACATGCACATATACAAGGAGAAATTGTTATACCTGTAGGTCGATTAACTTGAAAGTATGGATTAAAAAGTTTTGTTTTTGCTTTGTGTTGAATTTTCTTCAGTATTTTCTTGAGGTTCATAATCTGGCACGAATAAACAGCTCCGAATGAAATTTTAATCCTTGCAACTGTTGATACTTTTCTAGTGTAAATTTGATAGTGTTCTGGAATTAAAATGAAGGGTTAACGGTAGGTTCAGTTATCTTTTTTTCTGGTTTTTTTTTTATTTNTATCTATAAGTAAATAAGTGTGGCTACTAAGATATCGAAATACTACACGCGAGCAGTACAAGCATTAGTCGATAATTTTAAATTATTATCAATAAAAAGTTTATAACAATTTTTTAAATTATTAGTATCGAACATTCTATTAACATTATTATTATGTATCTGTACGTGTAATATTTCTGAGAATAATCTTTTGAATCTATTACTCTCAACGTCCAAAATATTAACATTATCAAAATCAAAGGATTGTGATGTTTCTTTTATATATTCTACCAGTGCCGATTTGTCTCTTAGGTATTTGCAATCACTTCTATGTTTATTAAATCTTAATTTGAGACGTCTGAAAGACTGCCTCACATAACAAGCCTCACCATTACTTGAATTTATTTTATATACAATATTACTTTCCACGCTGACATCCACTTGGTCCTTGCCTTATTTTATGAATTTAGAAAACTTATGTGTGCATTTGAAAATTACTGTTGTTTTATTTTTGTGAAAAATTTTTTGAAGTATTGGAGCAAATTTATTGTAAATAGGAAGAACTATCAACTTGTTGTTATTAATATTTTGGCATTTTGAAACTATTTGTTGGCCACATAATATAAAAAATAGTGGAAAGTTGGCAGAATTGGGGAATATTTGAAGATTGCGGGTTTCATATGGATGTTTCAGGAATAAAAAATTCGTATATACCAAGGTGTTACGGACTGGTTAAGGTATACAAGATAGGATTTTCCATCCGCATGATTGTTTCGGCATTTAATTCCCCCACCTACGCTTTTTCAAAGCTTTTAACTGCATTCCTTAACAATAACATCCCCAAAACTAAATCATATATAAAAAATAGTTAAGAACTTAAAGAGAAAATAAATTCGTTCATAATGCCATCTGGCAACACACTGATAAGTCAAGATGTTGTCAGTTTGTTTACCAATACTAGTGAAAACATCATTCTAAAGGCTATTGAAGCCAACTGGAAATATCTACGCAATAAGATCAATCTTTCTTGTGCGGAGTTTTGTGAAGGTGTCTCGTTGGTGTTGAATTCGACTTCTTTCCAATTCAATGATAAATTTTATAAGCAATTGTTTGGCTCTGCCATGGGTGGCCCAGTTAGTCCTGTTTTGTGTGACTGAGCATTGAGACGTTTGAAGGGGAGTTGCCTTGAAAAACTAAATTTTGCTGTACCATTATATATTAGGTTCGTCGATGATATCTTGGCTTGTGTTTCTACATCCTGAATTGATCAAGAATTACAAATATTTAATGGGTTTGATAAATATTTACAATGTACAGTTGAAATATCAAAAAAAATAAAATTAAATTTCTCGATTTAAAACTAATAATTCAGAATAACAATTCTATTATTACAAATTGGTATAGAAAACCTAGACATTCAGGACGTTATTCAAATTATCATTCCCACTACCCCTTATCTCAAAAAATTGCAATAGTATACACATTAGTTGATTATAGTATAAAACTTTTTGACTCTAAATTCCATCAACAAAATCTTGAAATCTCAAAAAAGTTTCTCCTAATATATAATTACCCTATCAATTTTATTAATAAATACTTTAATAAAAGATTGGCTAGAATAAAATAGTTTCAAAAGGAGAAAATATTTATAACAACAAGTTATTAGTTCTTTCTTTTTACAGTAAATTTGCTCCAATACTTCAAAAAGTTTTTCACAAAAATAAAACTACAGTAATTTTCAAATGCACACAAAAGTTTTCTAAATTCATAAAATTAGGCAAGGACCAAGTGGATGTCAGCAAGCAAAGCAATATTGTATATAAAATATAATCAAGTAATGGTGAGGCTTGTTATGTGAGGCAGTCTTCCAGACGTCTCAAATTAAGAGTTAATAAACATAGAAGTGATTGCAAATACCTAAGAGACAAATCGGCACTGGTAGAATATATAAAAGAAACATCACAATCCTTTGATTTTGATAATGTTAAGATTTTAGACGTTGAGAATAATAGATTCAAAAGATTATTCTCAGAAATATTACACATACAGATTAATAATAATAATGTTCATAGAATTTTCGATACTAACAATTTAAAAAATTGTAACAAACTTTTTATTGATAATAATTTAAAATTATCGACTAATGCTTGTACTGCTCGCGTGTAGTATTTCGATATCTTAGTAGCCACACTTATTTACTTATAGATAAGGGCAGCGTTTGTATTAGTTATCACAACGTATAGTTACATCCCAATACATAGATAATTCACGCTTTATAAGCGCTTGCGAATTTTACATATTTGTATTCGCAATAACAGCATCTAGCGCATTGCCTGACGCAACCTGTTTGGGGGGTCAATTGTAAGTTTTTATTTAGCGCCGAAGTGAAATTTAATTGTATATTTTATTAATACTAATAGTTAATTGTAATTCTTGTGTAGATTTTATTTGAACCTGATGAGGGCCTTGAAACTTGTTTCTGTACGGGCCGAAACGTCGTTCGATAATAAACAGAAGTTAGCAGTATAACGATTTGAGTTCACTGATTATTTATTCGTTTACCCGCTGCTATTAGAGTATGCCTCATGCTTAATCTATTGTATTGTCATTTCTAAATATATAAAATCACGACATGTAACATCATCGTGCAAGCCTACTGTTTTGTTGTGAAGGCAGTCTGCAAGAACATTGCTCATTGGTTGACCTTATTTAAGCAAAGGCCTTTTTTACTCGCTCTGACGCTATAAAAAAGGAACAAACAAAAGGAAAAATCGCTTCCTATACGTCTGTCACCTGTCCTCTAAAGTTTCAGTCAACTCTTAACTTTTGTGACTCATGAGTACCTTATACATGTAAGGCAGAACGTGTTAGCTAAAGCAACTTGAGTGCGTGTTGAGAACATCAATAGTATTGGACTACGTTAAGAAGCGACGTACTGCAAAGGTGACCCGCCAAAAAAAGTTCCGACGATGGAGAAAGCAGAAATCGCAACATCCTTATGGCCATGAACTCATTTGTGTAGTTTAAGAAAACGCTGAAGGTTACCGCACGCCACATTGGGGAACTCCGAAGCAGCAGTAACATCGATCAGTAACAGATGTAAGTTATTTAGCAGTAATATAATTAACGTTGAACATTGTGTAAGTGACCAGAGTAAATGGTATTTAAAAAAACAAACTATTATTAAATTGCTTAAATAAAGAAATACGTTAATATGAATAACCCATATTATCTAAATAAATATTATTTTTTAATTATAAAGAAAAAATNTGTGGTCATAAAAAATTGGCATTCTTTGTGTGTTCTTCAAATCTTATTTTTGTGCTAAGAAAAGAGAAAAAAATACTATTATTAATTAAATAAATTATTTATGAATAAATAAAAAATACATGCTCGGAAATAGTAAAGAAAACTTGTCAGTGGACGACTTTCTTAAACAAGAGTTTTTGAATGTTTTACAAGGATTAGGTGTGACTAATTCATTAATGTGCATAAATCAAGCATCTCAACATATACCTTCTTATGATGGATACTCGTCTCCCTTACCAGACTTCTTACACGATGTAGAAAAAGGACAAACTCTAATAACAGCCACTCAAGAACCTATGTGCCTTCACACAGTTATTTCTAGACTCAAAGGCAAAGCTCAAGAGAGTTTAGTAGGCTCTACTTTTGCATCAATTGATAAGTTAAGAAAACATCTCAAACAAGAATTTTTACTAACCAAATCGTATCATAAATACATGGCAGAACATTTAAATACTACAATGAAACAAAACGAAGCAGTTCAAAATTTTTATCTTTGAATAATTTCTCTTACAGAAACTACCTTAACAGCCCTTTTGACTGAATTTAATGATGACAATTAAAAAAAAATACAAAAACCACAACTTGCAAAATCAACACTCCAATAATTTATTAATGATTTACCTGACTCATGGAAATTAAGTATAGCACTTTCAAAATCCAAAGATATCCATGAAGCTTTAAAAGCTGCTTTACTTACTGAACGCACTGACCAACCAGTATACAATCAGGCCAAGCACGGTTACAAGGACCTACCCACGACCTCTACTTCTACGACTCCTGAATCTTTGGTACTGAACGTTACCAAAATTTTTGTTCCTGTCTCTATTCAGTTCAACCACAAAAAAAAAGTCAGTTTAAATGACTCATTGACCCACAATATAAATTCTTTCCCGCATACCTACAATAGAAATGATTTCAAGATGACTTATCCAAAATTCAACGAGTATGGTCAAAAAATTTTCTATCCCGCACTTAGCTACGCACCTCAACGAAAATTAGCTACTCCGCCATCAAGCCGTACACCACCACAACCCTGAAATAATCAACCTAATTACTATTCTTATCCTTAAAATTTCCAAGAATTTCCATATTTTCAACCACCACCCTTTCATTCATCTTATTACCCACAAATGTATTATCCCTATCTTCATACTCAAGGCTATACTTACCATCAACAAGTTCCATTTTAAAACTACAACCAAAAACAATACGAAAATTATAATGAAGAACGATACCGAGACTCCCGCCTTAACTCTCAAAAAAACGAGAATGAGACTCTCCGGTTGGACGCGACTGCGAACTTGAATCCGATGACGCGTCCAAAATCAATAATGACAATGAAATCTACAGAGCCTTCCGAGCAAGAACAATAGGAGATTCATCAGCAGTTAAGTTACGTTGCGAAACATTTAGGAAAAATTCGGAAATTCTTATATTATATTCAGGCACAGCGTAAATGTAATCAGTTATAACACATTAAGGAAGGGTACGAAAAGTTATTGTGATAATACAATTAAATCAAAAGGAGTAGCTTCACAGCTTATAAACACTCTAGGTATCATAACGGTAAATTAATTGGATACAAATCACGAATTTCACGTTATAAGTCCAAAACTGCCAATGAATAATAAATGTAATTTAGGAGAACCATTCTTTACACAAGAAAGCGCTAGAATCAATTATAGATTAAATGCATTAATAGTAGAAAGCATACTTTCTATCAATCAACTCTATAATATAAATGCAAAAACAAGAAAACTCCTCAAAATTAAAAACTAAACAAAATTTCAAAGCAACTTTAAAAAATTAATTTTTTTATTTGACGATAAACATGAAATACCTATACCCCCACGCGATACTGTTTATTATAATTCACAAGGATTTGAAGCAAATAAGAACAGGAGTAATAAATAGTCAACTAGCCAGAACAAGAGTAGCTGTTAAATATCTAACTAGTAACAAGATCCCCAGCCATGCTTATCTTTGTAGAATTACTACCGTACCCAGAGTAAAAAGGCAAGGTGGTTGTAGATTGCAAAGAATGTCACTGTTATACAATAGCTATGAATATAAGGGATGGGTCAACAAAAATAAAAATACCTGCACAAGAACAAGAATTTCACGACACTGACTTCAAAGAAATTGATTTAAGCGATATAAAATGTTGCATTAAATTTATAATGGATAAGCTAAAAAGACATCATTACTTTAACGCTAGTCTATTAGAAATAAGTAAAATTGTAGAAAAATACGATACTTATTTTACAGTTTAGGCGTTCCAGCTTCTCGTACTTATTCTAGTAAGACACATAAAATACTCACAACAGACGACCGTCCTGAATACGTCGAACAATACCGCTACCCCTTATCATTACAACAAAAAATTAAAACTAAAATAGAAAAATAATTAGCAAACGCTACAATCATTAAATAAAACAGCTCTTACAGTAGTCCTCTCTGGATAGCACCCAAGAAACAAGGACCTGATAAAACAAGAAGATACAAATTAGTAATAGATTACCGTAAACTTAAGGAAAAAACCATCCCTGATACTTATACACTACCAAACATTACTCAAATATTAGAGCAAATCAGAGGCTCAAATTATTCATCCGTTTTTTATCTAGCCAGTGGATTCCATCAAATAAAAGTTGACCCTGCAGATAGACATAAAACTGCTTTTAGCACACCTAACGGTCATTATGAATATAAAGAAATGCCATTTGGACTATGCAGTGCACCTGCAAGATTTCAACCACTAATGGACGTAACTTTATCAGGACTGCAAGGCATTGAGATATTTAAATTTCTTGATGACATACTTGTATGTTTAAAAACTTCAAAATATCATGTGACAAAAATTAATAATTGATTTGAAAAACTTTCGAAATCAAAATTAAAATTACAACTTGACAAGTATTAATTACTAATCCCCGAAGTAACTGATTAAAAAAAAAAATAGGAAGCCACGAAGTCACACAAGATTTAAAAAATTAGAAGCTGTTGAAAAATTTTCGAAACCAAAAAATCAAATAAATGTTAGACATTTACTAGGATTAGCGAACTGTTATCGTCATTTTGTCAAAAATTTTGAAGAAATTGCAGAGCCTTTAACGTCCTTGTTAAGGAAAGAAAATAAATTTGAGTAGACAGATACTCTGCAAAAAAGCTTTGAAGAGTTAAGAAGAATATGCAAAGCACCTGTGTTAGTTTGCGTCAATTTTAATAAGCCAATCATATCAACAACAGATGCATCTAATATAGCTGTTGGGGCAGTATTAAGCCAAGGAAAACCAGGAAAAGATCGCTCAATGGCGTATATGTTAAAAACTCTATATAAGGTTCAAAGAAGTTATTTTTACAACGGAAAAAAAATGCTTAGCAGTAAATGTAGCAGTAAATGTAGCAGTTTAATATTTTCAAAATACCTTGTACGGCAGGAAATTTATGGTTTATGAATATCATGAACCACTATCATATACTAAATCTATCAAAAAACCTATAAGTAGGCTAAATAGATGGAGAGCAAGACTTCGAAGTTATAGCTATATTTATGATTACAAACCTGGTAGACTGAAAACAAATAAACCTAGACATACACTATTAAAAGTACTTCGGGGTATGAAAGGCGGACAGCATGAATTAAATGCACCTACAATACCGGAAAGATTGAAAGCCAGACGAAGAAAACAAACACCAAGAGCTCAAATCAGAGACTCGTCATCCGAACCCAACACTGCGTGTACTTCACAGTTTAGTGACTCACAATCCAAAGCGCTAATATCATTACAAGAATGATCATGTATGCCAACCTCATGGATGCGCTTGCTAAAGAGACCCCTCAGAACACAATGGAAAACTCAAGTGACGAAAATTCAGAAAACAGTAAAATTAAAGACATAATTTTAAAAAATGTAGGTTTTTCACCAAAACGAACTAATATTCCAATTACACCCAGTACTACCTGAGCCAATGATGTAAATCAAAAATCTGTAATATTTCAACAAGATGAAGACTCTCCTTTTTCTGATGAAGAATCTTTAAATTAAGCTACAATATAACCAAAATATCAGTCTACTATTCGACGCTCTGTACAAGACCAAGTAAACAATAAAAATAATAATAAAGAGCAGTTATCCAATTCAAGAAATAATACTAACAGTAATAAAAACTGCAAAAAGAAGGATTTTTTGGAGAATGAAATTAAAACTCGTTATAGTGAGATAGTTACAATAAAAAAAATTAAAAACCAAGTAACAGCATTCTTGGAAAAGTACAATCTTTACCTACATCTCCTACCAAACGTCATGACAGCAGTTACTTTAATCAAGAACAAATAAATTTACTTCCATTATGACCTCAAAGTTTAATCCCTTCTACTATAGTAAATAAATGAATCGATAAAACAATGAACAAATTTATTGCAAACGGATATCGCCCAAGAGCAAAATCTCCAAGTAAATCGAACAAATAAAGTCCTGCCAAATATCAATTACGAAACTCTAATCATAAAGTAAATTAAAGGAGTTTATTACCTGTAGAACAAAATAGTAATGAAGAAAGAGACAAAAACCTTTTTCAATCGGAAAACATAGAAAATAAAATTGATTACGATACCAAGAAAACTTCCAATCAAAATATTTTACTACAAGCAAGCCATACAGCAGCGTTAAAATCCATACAGAAAAATTAGAACTTTGCTTATGGCAAAAAAATAACAAGAAATATAAGACCCGTTGAAAATACCTTTAATATAACTTATGGAACAAAGAAATTAACATTTTATAATACTCGTGAAAATTTAACTTACACAAAGGATAACTACATCCATGTTATTTCTGAAACTGTAGATTTAAGATCAATATTTTATAAACTACTATTAGAGATAAAAGCTATTCAAAAAAAAAAAAAATTATTAGATATTTTCCCAAAATTGAGGAACGTTATTACTACGAAAAACCGAAATCGCTACATATTTTCACTAGTC
>NW_019379771.1:708911-862643 GCF_000648655.2 Copidosoma floridanum | reverse complement strand
TTCTTTCTTTTCTTTTCCTTGTGCAGTACGTGTGTAACTCATATACGGTATAAAGTGGCAGTGAACGGCGCACGGTATGTGTGTATACACGCGTGTGCAGCGTACGTATGAGTGCCGTTGACCCTGCGTCGTCGCGTGCAATCAATTCGTTTTCGTTTTCCCCGCGAAAACAGAGATTTTACAGATTTTTCAAGCTTTTTTTTTTTTTTTCTATTCTCATTCGAGCTTGCAAATGTTGAACTTTCCGCGCATGATTTACGTATTTTTCATTGAAAGAGCGGTGGAGTGTATCGGCAATCGCTCCCGTAATTACACTTGACTGATCAAAATCGCTCGCAGCGCCTGACATATGCATAATAACCTTTGTGCTCGATCCACCGTGCGTATTTTAATTCGCATCAAAGGTTCCTCCTGCAGCCCAATCGCGTGTGCGTGTATGTGTGCCGGTATAATTCGAGTATTCGGGATCAAAAGCTGCTTTTGCACCGCTCGAACGGGACCGCGTCGGTTTGGTCGGAGTCGAACGTGATTTATCGTTGACGAGTGATAAATGCTTTGGTAAAAATTGTGCGTGCTCAAGTCGCGAATTTTTTTTTTTTTTTCAAAGAATTGGTTAAAAGAAAAAGTCAAATTAATAAAATTTTTAATATGTCACATGGTAATGTGGTGTGGTATCATGTAGTGTAGAGAACACTGGAAGTACGTCACGAGGGGCAGGCGAAGGGGGAGAATCCACTTGCGTCACACTTTTTCTCAAGGTCAAAATCTGAAATCGTTGATATACCCCTGCGCATAATGTGCCTATAAAAGTATAACTTACAAAACATAAGTTGTTACATTTAATACAATGAATGAATTTAGGAACAAAAAGAATTTTAAATAACTTAAATATAAAGTTCCAAAGTTTAATTATTTAATATTGACTTCTTGAAGTAGTCATGCAACTATCTATTTTTTACCCAAGAAAATCTGCCCCTATAAAAGAGTTGAGAAATTTTTCTTGCACTATTGGGAGTTCGTTTTAAATTTCATTAAAAATATCAGCATTTTTTATTTCTAATTTCTCCTAACAAAAGATAAAAAATAGGTTAAAAAGCAAGAACCACAATCGTTAGAAAAATAGAGAAAATATGATAATGAGGAAAAAGACAGTGATAGAAAAGAAAAGATGATGATGATTGTTGTCTATATGTATATATATATGGACAAAAATTTACAGCCATAGTATACTTCTTTAACAATAAAATTCTTGGCACTATTTAATTTACTAGGAAAGTCAAATTATTAAAAAAAAAAGAACATTCAGAATCACATCGTTGAACAATACAGAAATAAATTAAGCTGTAACCATTGGAAGTCACAAAGTAAATAACAATACAAATTCAAGTAGAATTATAAGGTTATACTTTTAAAACCTAACACTAAAAACATTATTAAAGCAAACCAGACCGTATGCATAACATATGCGCTATAACTGAGATGTTGTATCTAGTCCATTCTATAAATAGCCCCACTGCGGCTAGTTTTGGTTTGCTGTTATTCAAAAAAAAAAAAGATAAATAGAGCGACAAGGATGTTTGAAGTTTCCAAAAAAATATTCGCACAATAGAACATTTGTCGAAAGCTTAAAACTAACTTTCTTATCTCGAAATATAGCTCGAAAGTAAAAATTTATAGATAAAATAGCTTTATTCATTGAACGAGTCCTGGAAAAAAGTAATATTACTAATAAATTCATTTAACACATTATACTTTGATGATTGCCATCACATGGTATATGATACAGTACATTTAGTAAAAATTGTTCAAAGACGCCTATTGGGTAGGCAGCTTTAACTATGCTCAGATACGTAAGCGTTGTTAATATTTCTGTTGACGTCATCGTCTGAATTACGAGTAGTTCTGACAGTAATGAGCAGTGGTTGAGAGGACTAAGCAACCAGTGTTAAAATATAATTTTTTTGGTATTTTTATTTACATGATTAAGTATAATTTATCTTCTGATTGGCTTGGTGTCATCATGGCTGTTAGTCTTTACTTGGGTTACCTCTGGTTTCCATAATAAGAATTTCAGCTGAACGATGCTTTTCAGGAGCAACGTGATAAACCTTTGAGTAGGTCAGGATTTGTGTCTGGAAAAGGTATGGTGGGAGCTGTCAGACGACTAGGGACAAAAGCACTGACAGGAAGATCATAAGCAGCTTAGCACCTGGGTCCGGATTCGAAGGGAGGGGCGAGGCAAAGATGAGAGAGGTGGGGTGGAAAAAAAAAAAAGGGTCAGTGAAGTTGTAGTTTCTAATGCTTAGTGATATTTATTTTACGTGTACTGCTCTAGCCATTGTTCTGTATTTCAAGATTTTGTTGAGATAGCAATTATAAAATTACAGTACTGATTTAAATGTATTGAGGTAAATAACTTTAAGTGGCCGTAAGGTATCTTTTACGAAGTGTAAGATTATTTAGTAGTGTTAATAGCACCGCTGCCTAGCAAGTGGCTAATGGTGCAATCAGGCATAAAGATTAAAATTAAATCTATGCTCAAAGTTTATAAATTAAATGTTTGAAAAACATTTTTTTTATTTATTTAATTCTAATTTCCATACAAAATAATTTATAAAATGATACCCTTTATGGTTACATAAAAACTAGTTAATGCACAAACGAGGAGTAGATCAGAGCTTAGTCTTTTTAAAATCGTACGACATGAGAATGAAAATTGGTAGATCCATGCAGATTCTTGGATCGTGCAGAAAATTGTGCAAAATTCAATATTAACTATGAATTATTGCCTTTTTTCGTAATAGTTCTGGACTACTGTTACCATTAGAATTTAAATAGTTTACCAGCATTTTTTTATTATTACTGTCACGTGATACGCTATATAGTGCCTTCCGTTAAATACCACCTCTTTGTACAGAAAATGAGGAAAGAATAACTATTCTTTTTTGCACGAGTTACCATAACAAAATTAGGTAAAACCACGAAACTTGTTTTTGTTCATTAGTATTGTTTTTTTTTGTTAACTAATCTTAATCATACGTTTTAAGTTAATATTTACCCAACTCACTATAATATGAATATAAACAGACATAAAATCAGTTCGTAGCATCTCGTAAGCTTATACATTATAAAATTTATCTGTAGTTTCAATTTTCATCGCTTTTTATCAAATTATTAGGTTGGTTTTATCAATTAAATTCGATGTACTCTTTGATAAAATTCATGCATATTAAAAGTAGTCGATTTCATTCTAGATTTTATTAACTTTTGTATAATGAAAGATAGCAATTTGTCTTCACTAAAATCATTACTTTCACAATACTTAATTTTTATTAACAACTTATTGCTGTTAAAAAGCTCTACATCTGAAACTAAAATAAATGTTGCAATTTGACATCATAGTTTGTGAGACGTTTATTTCTTATTCATAAGGAATTGTGTATAATAATGGTTTATTTGACGATTTTTATAGGTTTATTAAAAATTTTCACGAGTCTGCAAAAAAACGTAGAGTTGTGTACATGGGTAAATAAATTTTTGTGCCCAAAACTTTAACTATGCTTCATAACTGTTGCCTTACTTGCTTCTTACGCATAAATATTACAATATCAACTATATGATTGAATACTATGTATTAGTTTATTGTTACAAGCAAGTAGACAAACTTAAGTTTAGTCGCTCACATTTATTAATATTGAGATTTATTTTAACATTAATTAACTAAATGTCACTAGTACAACTCGTAAAATTCAACTAGCGTGATCACAATTTTGGAATGTTGTTAATAATAAAACGAAAATTCTGATTTTGATGGTTCAAAAATCATTCCTTTTATATAAAAAGTAAGAAAATGTAAGAACGCTTTTCCTTATAAAAACAGTTTAAAAAAGCGACTATCAAAGTTTAGTTATGATTCTGCCAGGTCAAACACTCTGGGGCTGCAGGTTGGAGGCGTAAGGTTTGGATAGGTAGGCTTATTAAGTTTGTAAGTTTAGGCTTTGTTACTAGTTGGATTTTAGTCTTGATAGAGTATTCTTATGGAATTTTTGATGTAAGTAAGTGACCTCTAAAGTTAAGGGCTTAAATTTAGGATTAATACCATTAGAATCTCTGTATTGTCAGGTCTAGTGACGTCTACCAACTGTAACAAATACCATATGGTATTTGTCACCTGACTACTGCACCCATAAATTGATACAAACGCAAGCTCAGTCTATCGCATACTCACCAGCCATTCCTGCTCCCTAACTCCACCTCCTTCAAATTTAACATCTGGCTTACGCCTGCAACTGCAACTTTTTCCAAGAATATGTTCATCAAATTTACCTCCACTCCTTGAGTCACCACCAGTCCTACCCCCGATCATCAATGGTTTAAATAGAACCACGGCTTGTGAGCTCGTCCTCTTTCCCGGAGAATTCATCGACCAACAAGCAAGTAGCTGGTATCAACTGTAGCGAGTTATATTATTAAACGTCCGATTTTCTAAATTATCATTATAATGTTTGTGATCCAATAAAGCAAGTTTTGCTAACAATTTAATTGATATTTTCCTTTCTTATAATATATTACCGGCTTAACAAGCAATTTACTTCACTGGCCAACCCAGAAGAGTTGCCAGCTGCTAATCGTCCAGTACTCGTGAACATACTGGTTCATTACTTTTAATACTTTATCTTTATTATAAACACTGCTGAACACAAACGCAACTGCTATTCACGTACTGCACGCTGCATTCAAATTCTCGCGTACTAAAGTTACGTCACAGGGCCACGACATAACAATTGGGGTCTCGTCTTAAAAACCACTACCTTTTACATTTTTACAATGGACATCCACAACGCTGACGCACTTAAAACTCTACTCATTCACATTAGCAGGATTAAACCTACTTTGACTGCAAAAAGATAACCAACTTTATAGAATTGTTTGACTTATTTACAAATGAGATAAAAAGATTTACCCGGCAGTATGAATCTCGTAAACACTCCCAAAATCGTAAAATTAGCTGCATCCTTATCGAGAATAACAAACACGGAAGTCGTCACTAGTGTTTGTCAAGACAAGTTTATGATTGATATTTTTAAGGATTTGCTTATTAAAAATAGAAAAACCTTGGAAATAATAACTGCCATAAGGCAAAAAAAGCGATCGCCTACTTTAACCACGAAATTGGTAAACTTTTAACGAAGGTCATGGGGATTACCAAAGACCATTAAAAAACTGGACCTCAACGCCCCACTTAATCAATACATGAGATCATCTTAGTTCACTAACCCTAATGAAACAAATTATGATCTAGATTTCCACTAGGCAATGATACAACTAAATCAACTGAAAACAAAATCACTAACACTTCAAGCATCGGCACACTTACCAAAGTTATGGAAAGACACAAAAATCAAAACTCCAACAATTTTACTCACAATAATCACTCCGTTTAAAAAAAAACATCATCAAGCACTCTTTTTTAAACTTTAAATAGTTTGTATAACATAAAGAATTCAACTCTGTCACCCATCTGCAATCTTTCTATAAAAGACACGATCGAAATGATACCTATATATAACAGGTCAACCATCCCACTCTCAACCTTTTCAGACAGCTGCAGAGAAGTATACCACGTAATTTTAAAATGAATTAACCCCATGTAGCTAAATTGATTAAAATGTGACTTTTGGAAAAAAACATAACACTCCAACAAACATAAAATCCTTGATAGCATTGAAAAAAAAGCAATATTTTTTACAAACATTTCCGGATCTGCAAAAACATGGCATCCAATAATAGATAAACTAGTAGCCTTAAAACAAAAAAAAAGGAAAGAACTTTATCTTTTTTTCTAATAGAGTTAAAGGCACATCCCAAGAATTAGTTAAAGCAACTACCACAACTCAAGCAATAGAAATCGAAAAAGACCTTGCGTGTTATAAACCCGAACATCTACAAAAAACAGTAAAAATCATAACTTATAGACAAAGCCAAGATGCACGAATAAACTTAATCTAAACTCCAGAGAAATGCCCAATTTTTAAAAGATAAGCACACACCAGGGAATTTCTGGTATCGCTATAATACTGGTAAAGCCAACACTCACCAAGCCACGCCCAAGTACAATGCTACACCATCCACCACTAAACGTCTTCCTAGCCACTCCCCTATACCATTGTACACTTAGTCCCCAAAAAGGGGCGTGTCATGAAGTCAATCATCACAAAATAATCCCGCACCTACATATAAATCTAAGAATTACATACCAAACGAATACACGCAGCAACAAACTTCGAATTCAATTAATAATGATCAAATCAAAATTTAAAAAACGTGCAACTATTGTAAAAAATTACATTACTGGAAAAGTAAATATGAAAATAAAATCGAACAAGATGCACTGGGAAACGACTTAGGTTTCTTTCAGAGGGGAAGCTTAGGAGAAAGCAGCAATGTAGTATTAACATCTTTCCAAAACAGACAATAGTTAACCAAACCATCTTATTAAACATCAAAACTCAAACATCTACCGTAACAAATAAATTCAGTAAAACCAATCGATCCTTCTCGTTTATTCTTGACACCGATGCGGAAGCTTCACTTATTAAAGAATTCGTCATTCCACCCGACATCATAAATTATCAAGATACCATTCCGCACCTAAAAGGCATAACAAACGGATAAATAAAAATCCAATGATACATTATTCTAAGCTTTCTAGAAAGCTTTATAAAATATCACATCACAACAGATGATTCTGCCATAGAAACATACAGCTTTATAGGAAACAAAATATTTTGTACTTATTAAGTACACATTAATTACAATAAAAATAACTTGAAATCAAGAAATAACGTTATACCTATCTTAAATCAAAACAAATAACACAAGACAATCCCAAAAGCAACGTGAAAATTCCTTTACGTGCACAAGTATTTCATACAACTTTTTACGCGTTAAAGAAACAGAGCATTCTCACTCAGAACCCTTGAAAACTGCACAATCCAAACTCACCAGTAACCAAGAAATAAGAAATCCTGAATCATTAAAGATCTCCGAGATCTGAAATCATGAAATTAAAAATGACACTCTAAAAGCCAAAATCCGAAATCATGAAATCAAAAACGACATTCCAAAAGCTGAAATCCGAAATCATGAAATTAAGAACAAAATTCTAAAAGCCGAAGTCCAAAATTCTGAAATAAAAAACGACATTTTAAAAGCTGAAATTCGACACCATGAAGTAAAGAACGAATAACTAAAAGCTAAAATTCAAAATCATAAAATAAAAGCCAACATTACAATCACCGAAGTCCGAAATCAAGAAATTAAAATCTATTCTACGAACGCTGAAATTCGAAATCAAGATAGAAAAACTTCTGTATTAAACTCTGAAATACAAAATTTGAAGAATCAGATCACAAAAGACCACGACACAAAAATTTAAAACTTTAATCTCAACAACAATCAAGTATCCGTATTTAAAAATGAAAAAATATCTAACCTCAAAAGAAAACATTGCAAAACTGCCGATTATTGCAAAAGCATCGAAGCTGAAAGTCACAGTGACAATTCACACGCACAACATTGGGATACGAACGAAAGTGACATGGAAGACAAACTCCTCGAAAGCATCAAAAGCTTATAAAGATCTCTTATATACAAAAAAAAGGCTGCGATCTCACACAATATTCAAACCTACCTCAAAAATATCTTAACACTAAAAACCAAGAAGAACAACAAATATTTCAAAATTAGACAAGTACACATTTAAAAGAATGAAGCCATCAGAAAATCATACAAGCCAAAAAACACACCAACAATTCCATCAAAAACCTCAAATTTTGAATGAAAGGGAAATATACTCCAAACATTTAAAATAAAAAATTCCTTAACCCATGAGCAAACTTGAGTATAACTCCACGTGAGCAAAAGACTTTAAATTTATCACCTCTCGAGTACATCCAGCACAACAAGCTACCAACTATAAAAAATATAATCGTAGACTTTGCTGACAGATTTTACCTCGAAAGTAAAAGCTTATCTGCTACGGATCTCATAGAGCTAAACATCCCGAAAATAACTAGTACCCCCATTAAAATGAGGCCTTTCCGGCAACCTTCGGTCTTGTAGAAAGGAATGAACAGACAAGTCAAAAAAATGCTTGAGAACGAAGTCATTGAGCCCTCTATGAGCCCTTACGTAGCGTCTATTTTCTGTATGACAAAAAAACTGGGTCCCGATGAACAAAAAAAAAAAAGATTCGTAATAGACTTTAGAAAACTCAATGACGTAATACCCGACTATTATCATCCCGTACCAAATATAGCAAATATTGTAGATGAAACCAGTGCATCTAAATATTTTACAGTATTTGAATTAAAAGCTGGTAATCACTAAATGAAAATAAGAAAAGAAGACAGACATAAAACTGCCTTAATGTGCGATCTAGAACTTTTTCACTTTAAAAGATGCCCTTTTGGATCAAAAATAAGTGCACCATTATTTTGAGCACTCTTAGCGGCCTAAATTTCAAACATTAAAGGAGCAGCTTCTTTCTTTGACGATGAATGTATTAACTTCAAAGAATTCAATAAACACTGTGAAATTATTATTCATTTTCTTAGGATAAGTAGGCTATTACCATTGATTTATGGAAAACTTTGCCATTATAGCAAAACCCTTAAACACGCTACTAAAAAAGGATCAGGATTTTTTGTGGAACGAAGACACTCAAACAGCATTTAAAATCCTGAGACATAAAATATGCTCTCCTCTAATTTTTATAAGCCCCGACTTTAGAAAAACGTTTATACTTACAACAGATGCTTCGGGCTGCGCTATAAAAAGCGTGCCCTCACTAGGAGAAATTTAGAAAGATAAGCCCATCGCTTTTATATCCCGCACCTTGTCTGGAAGTAAAAGAAACTACTGTACATTCACCAAAGAAGCCCTAGCTTTTATTTATTTAATAGAACAATTTAGAGTATACCTGTACGGAAGAAAATTCATATTAGTGACCGACCATTAACCCCTTGTATGGCTCAATTCGATGAACGACCCATGCTCCCGGGTGACACGATGGCGACTTAAGCTCGCTGATTTTCAATTTGATATAACATAGAAACCAGGCTTCCAGAACGTTAACGTAGTTGCATTATCTAGAAACCCAGTCGATGCTCACATACTTCACTCACCTGCACAAAAAAAGAGCTACAACAGCTGCCAAATACCGTATCAAAAGAAGCCCAGTAATGTGGCATAACGACATGCCAAAGGGCAGGTAAAAGCATCAGCTCTCGCTTCAAAGAAGTCCTATCAATTTTAGCTGTCAAAAAATGAAAACTTGACCACAATAACAATAAAGACTAAGCACCTGGCTGAGCTATTTTAGAGCAAGCGCAGGTGGTCTCTTTCATAAAACTAAGGCAAACTGAAGGAAACTCTTCAAGCAACCATAACAAAACTAATAAATGTCAGCACCGAGATCCTCATAACGGCAAAGAACATTGTTCCATACTCTACCCTTACGCGAAGCATCCATTCTAGAAGAACATGAAAATAATAATGCGCAGAGAAATAATAACAACAATAAAAGCCTACAACAACTTTCAAACTAGTTTTTCCAAAAATAGCATGGCTACCTAGTAGTGAGCCCCTTGACGCAGATGATTAATTACCCACATACTCACAATGTATGACAGATATAGTTAGTCAACTAAATACTCTCCATGACATCACTCAAGAAAAATGAATTGTAGCTAAAAACACAGCAAAAAATATATACGATAAAAAATCAAATTCTAAATTAATTTATATAGAAGACAATGAATGGCTCCTACAGGGCGCCAAAGGTCATAAATTTAACTATCAGTATTCAGTACCTTAGTTAGTGCTTGATAAATAGGAAAACGAAAACGTAAAAATTTAGATCGACGAAATACACAGTAACATTTTTAAGATCCCCTAAATAAAAAAAAAAATTCAAAAGAAATATTTACACATACCTACACACGCATACACCATCTACAGATAAGTATACCCTTTTTGCTTGCTTAACGCTTGTATGTATTGTCGTTGTCATTTTCGCTTCATGTGCTGTGAAGACCACGCTAAAACATGAGTTAATAATATTAATCACAAAAAACCAAACTAAAAATAACTTATTTTACAGATTAACATAATCTTCTAGCTATTTATCTTTCACCAAATCGTCAACTGAGCCACATCGATCATTGGATATAACTGCAGCCAATCTTCCGCTAAATTAACAACTTTCCCTCTAGTTAATAAGGGAGAATGTGAAATTCCTGAATCCGTGATAAATTAAACTAGAGTACGCGTAAAGCCGTAAAGTTGTTTATTGTCTTTATAGAGTACGCGTGTCACTCATCCAACTTAATGACTACGCTTCCACACGTGTTATTTATTGAATAATTAAGGTGCCTGTGAAAGCGCAGGAAAGCGTAGATTTAATGAACAATAAAGTAAGATTTGAATGAGAAACGTCATATATATTTGCGGACAATCACTGCATTGACAGCGTTTACGGATACGCATTTTGGAACGTAATCCCTGTTGACTCATGCGACCAAAATCGCTGCACAAATCTTTTTACAGGATACGTAAACAGGGTACTCGAAAGAGAAAATAAGTTTAAATCACTGAATGCATTCGAATGAGATCATATGTCGTACGCATTTAAACACATGAGTACTGTGAACTCATGCTCTTTTGCGCTTATTAAAACAGAACACCTCAAACTATTTTTGCTGACTGACCACAAAAAGCAAAATTTCTTAGCAAAAAATAACGTCGATATTAACAACACAGATATGTGAACGAACGTAAATTATAAATTTATCTTTATTGAAAAACACTTCAGAAAACAAATGAAGGAACTTTACAGAGACGTACTGTTAAAACAATGCGAATTAGAGAAAAATAATCGAAAATGCACTTAATATCGCTACCAATGCACCAGATAATTTTACTTATCAACTTATGTCTGGCCCAGGTTACATCAGCTTCTTGGCTTAGGAGGAAGCGCATATTATGAAGTGTGTACAAGTAGAAGAGCGCATAAGAAAAACCAACACATGCTACCAAGAGCTGCAAAAGTTTGAGATTGAAAACCCGTATTTTTTGGTACCACGCACACACTTACTTGAAAAATACGGTACAAAAATAGGATGCAGTACAGTACTCCCTGTTATGTTTAATTCCGGATTTCAATGGTAAAAAATTTAACCACAAGTAACAACCCATGACAACTCCCAGTTTCTAAGACCAGACACCAATCAAACTTTGAAATACTTCAGTCCCCTGAACTTAGCATATAGTAGTATTTATTCTTATAACGACATAAGAAAATTAAAATTCCTATAACATGTTTCCTTTTGAACGCTCAGCGGTACCTAATCAAGTAGCAGCAAGTATAATACAGAAAACAAGACTTTCACAACAATTTTCACTTTTACACATCGGTGACGAAACCACTTCACAAACACACGCGGAAAATACATGGAAGAAAATGTGGCGACAATTCATTTCTTTCGGCTCAGTAAGTGCCGCTTTTATCACTATAAAAATAATTTTTCTCAGACCATTAAATTTATTCTAGACACAATTTTTAACAGTTACGCTTTTCACAACATTAACGGATGGTCAATTTTCATTCTAGGAGTGATATGGAATTCACTCACAAACCTGCTGCTACATCTGGCCAGATCGCTGCCCGACAGCAGAAACTTAGGCAATAGAGGAAATGCCATTACACAAAATCCACCAACTTATCAGAAAATACCAGTGAAACAACTCCGCAAACAATATGAATAGACTCGATTGCTGCCTCAACATCTCTAAAAACTGACACACACTTATACCCCATAATACATGAACCCAGAATTTAATCTTTAGCCATTCATATTGAAAACGCAGAAACACAATTAAAAAAAAAAAAAATAATACTATTTACATGGGACAAGACATAAATAAATCTCTTAAATAAGTCGAAAAAAAAAATTTTTCACAACCATTACATCAATATCAATGACGCAATAATTTGGATAAAACAACGTTGAAACGAATCAATAATTAATTACTCTCACAAAAATCACGGTGTCTAACAGTTACGTATTATAACGGGTAAAATATCGCAAGACACCTACTCCCAGATAACACAAACACCCCAGCATTGTGAAAAACTAGCAAAAGCTTGTTTTATAATAGGGCGCAAAACTCTTATAGGTCGCTACGTCTGAACAGCCGCGTACTACGCAACTCTCAAAGAGTGCCACCAATACGCCGGACGAGTCAACTATCGCTTCCAAGATCTTAAAAACCTAAAACTGCAGCAATACTCACGTACGACTACTTAATGCGAAAAAAAGAGAAAAAACACAATTTTCCTTTCCTCACTCAGAATATCATTATTTCGTTTTTAGAAATCAGAAGTGTTCTTCAGTTATATTATAATTACAATTATGATAACGACGACTACCGAGGTAATACTTGAATTTTCTCAATGTAACCTAAACCTAGGAATTGCTTTTAAATAAATACAAAATATGAGGATAATTAGCAAATTTTGGTCGATAGTGTCTTACAAAGACACTTAACATCTAAAGTAAGCTTATTATGACTTCACCAACATTTTTACCTATCTTAACAATACCCTTCTGGGAAAAACATCCACAATGTCACCTAGTCTTAGACAATAGAAGAATTAGCAATCAAAGTTTAAGAATTAGGTAACCCTTATTCTATATTCCATAGGTTATTAATATCGTACGAAGTTAACTATGCCACAACTCCTTCCAAAGAAATCAGAATTTTCAAGCATATATATAGCACCCAACAGCAAATTATCGCTAAACTCGAAAAATGCACCTATACATAGACAATGAAATAAACCAAAACGAGAAAGCAGCTACGGATCTACTAAAAAACTTACAGGCAAACCTTAATAAATTTGAATAGAGCGCCAGCACACCCACTAAGGCACAAGCGCAAGCAGACGTCTTGTTACTTGTTCGCGAGAAAAAAAATCTGCCAATGTAGGTATTTAAAAACAACAATCATTTCGTGGTGAACGGTGTCCTGTTGGAACAGAAGTCTTTCAGGAAGATAGTCTGGGACACCAGGCAAAGCCTTGCTGTATACAAGGCAGTGGAACGAGAGCTCAACCACCAGTTTATGCATCGGAAGATAAGCGTGCTATCGGGTAATCCCCAAAACGACACGTATGAGTTGCGCTGCCGACAAGAAATAGCTACTAACATGCAAGGAATAACATACGGCGGACTACTGGAAAAAAGCGACTTTGGTGGAAGTAACAGCCTCGCCAACTGCCCCAAATACGGGGAATGCCTGGAGTGTAACGAAGATTTACCAAACTGGAGATTGTGTACGCAGTGTTACAACAGGCATGTGAATTATCAATTGGAGGACATACAAACTGCTTATCTTTTCGAATGTTCTAACGAAAAGCACGCAAAGAACCTTTCCAACCAAAAATATTGCTAGAATTGCTGAGGACCCTCAAAGCTGAGCACCACAGTCATCGTTCTGCCGGAATTGAGAAATATAGATGACGAAAATATGTATATCCGTTTTTCTTGCAGCTAATAAATATGAATATCAAATGTATTAATTAGGATGATAAGCAAAACAAAAAATAATTTCAAAATCATCACAAAAAAAAATAATAATCGACACAAAAAAAAAAAAAAGCTTACACAAATACAAAAAAAAAAAGATCCAATTTATAGCACAAGTCACCAAACACCAAAAACTTGGCACACACATAAAAGGCAACAACAAAACATTACAAAAAATACGAACAACACACAAAAAACCCCATACACCCACAAAAACAACAACAAAAAAACAATACAAATACATTATGAAAAAAGACGAAAAAAGCATAAAAAAGAAAAAAAAGAAAACCAAGCACCCACGCAAAAATAACAACACGAATAAGAAATACACACACAAAAAAAAATCAAAATCATCAGACACAAAAAAAATAACTATGAACGTATGCAAATCGTCAAACATCTAACACACACAAAAGAAAAAAAGAAGCTTAAAAGAACACACAAAAAAACAGTAACAAGACAAAACAAAAAATTTAACGCTAAAAAAAAAGAGAAAACAACAAAAACTTAAAGTGACATACACAAAACAAAAGATGTGCAGAACAATACTAACAAAAATCATGTATGATAGAGCGCTATTGTAACCCTTCAACAACAACTAACACACGGATGTATATATATATTACAAGTTTAGTGAACTGGGGTAGGAATACATACATGATAGTGTATGTAGCCCGCTTTTCAATAACGATAACCTCTTATCCTTTGTAATAATATTAACGCCACTTCCAAATCCCACCATCCGTACATCAACCCCTAACTTATTTCTTTTTGATCCACTTAGCATCATATCAATGAACCCATGGACTATAATACTAATACTAAGCACTGGATATTTGCTCGGAAAATACGCAAAAACCTTTATTTAAAAAATACGAAAAGTCGGGATAACTTTCTCATCTAGAGAGGCCGACTCCCTATCACTTATTGCATACTAACCTATATGCAACCAGCCTTACACGCATGCAAACAGAAAACCGACCATTACAAAAAAATTAGAAGCGGGAAAAATATCATTTAAAGCAGCTCTCTACATCTATGGTGTGAGGCAAATATGTGCATTAGACAATACTTGCAAACGACACTCGGATAGCTTCATCAAAGATATGATAATGAATGTATTACCGGATGATTCCGAATTCATTTCCAAAATCACCATTAAACACCAAGCAACGCGAGTAGTTAAGGTAACCCTTAGAAACTTAAACAGCAGCCTTCAGCGTCGTGAAGTAAGAAAGTTCATAGAACACCCTGAATGGGATTAAGCCGAAACCTGTAAACGAGAAAAAGCCGCGATCAGTACAGCTAGTATAACATACGCTGGTCTTTAAGAGCGGTTTCCATTGGGAAAAAAGAGTTACAAACGTCATGTATTTTTTCAGGGATGCAAACATTGTCTTCTTGACATAAAACCCTGGAAAGACTGGATGTACCATGCATCATTGCAAGGTAATGGAGATAGCATAATTGCAAGATGCCAGTTAGAGTGCCCCAACTCAGTACACCACTGGAACTCACATAGTGATGTTTGCCGTTACTGTGAGTCCACTTTAGCGATAACCACCTTTGTTTTCGCCTACAGTCCCGTCTGCATTTCATTATAACTGCCTCTTCACACCATTTATCTAATACTATCGTAATTTACTGAAAGAATAGTTTTAAGAAATCGTACTGACAACAGAAATTAACCGCATTTCCGATAGCTAGAAGAATCTATTTCTTAAATATTGGGCTCAAGTGCAGTTTTAGATAATAAATAAAAAATCATAATAATAATAAATAATTAAGTATGTATAAAAACATATAAGAAACACAGCACATCACTTACTGTATTATCAGAAAATAAAATAATTGTTAGCTATCATCTTACATTGTAATATGACATACTTATATATAAGGAAAATATTCCATGCGAATGGAACCCTAGCTATATTAAAATTGTGCAAAACATATTTCTGTAAGACGCTAGCCAATTTTACCAGGCATGACCTCGTCTGGCAGAGAAGAACTTAGAGGGGGCGTGTCACGTTTCGTGACGACTACTCACTGTCGGTAACAAATACCATGTGGTATTCGTCACCTGGCTACTGTACCCATAAATCAATACCAACGGACGCTCGGTCGATTGTGTCCTTACATAATAAACAATCCATTTAGAACACAAAAATTTATTAGTAACAAGGAAAAAATTTATTGATTACATACACCTTGAATTTCTAAGAAAACTCTAGGGCTTATAGTAAGTTGAAGTAAATTGCTTTCTTTAAAGTCTCATTTTTCCTTTATTTATTGGCTATTATGTCTGTATTATTACTCATAAATCGTTGTTCATTTATGAGTGAGAGATTCAGTCTCACAATGTCAGTTAATACTTATGTGTATTTAATTTTTTTAGCCAAGACAGTTATTTAAAAAATTTGACACTATGACTTGAAGATCAATATTAAAAAAAGAATTACAATTAAACGATTATATGATAGCAAAATATGACAAACACTTTTATCATTATAAACAAAATACGATTCTTACTTACTTCAATCTTACCCCTAAGTGATCGCTAAAACATTTTTTTTGACTACATTAAAGAAAGCATACTGTTACGACAACTCGTGTCAAGCACTTGGTGTCAGTAGGGCTTGCTATTTTAGTACACGCGTTCTACTTTAAGTGCATATCTGCTACCTTTATCTTACTAAACAAATGTGTCATAAAAGAAAGGCTTGTATTTCAGACATGATGCATGCGCTAAAGTCATGAGCTCTACTGCCCTTGAGGATTTGACATATGTTGTCATTACATTATCTACAATTGCTCACACAATCTTCTCTCAGTGTATTATTGATTTTTTATAGACGATACATCTGACTCTAAGTACATTGTACAAAATTTTTAAAATTTATTCAAATTTTTCTCAACATTTTTTTATGTTATACTTCTACTGGCGCATTTTTTTTCTAAAGTTAACTAAAGATTGCAAAATTATGACCTAAGAGAAATGTGTAACAAAAATCACTTTTTTGTTTACTACCTTCTTCCTCGAACCTTCCTTTTACAACACACAAATGAAAAAAGTAAATTTCATTTTAATTTTTAATATTGTTCTCCTAAAAAAGAAGAAGTTCGATGAAATACAGAATGACAACGTCGTGCATACTAGCCGAACTCTGTATTCACTTAGCCATAAGCTAAGCCTCAGAACTAGGTACTTACTTTTGAACATTCTTAAATAATTGTTTGTTTCTTATTTTTAATAGAAATATAAACTCATTGCTTCTTTATTCACTTGTTTTTAATTATTTGATTTATTGTGTGCATTAGTAAATAATTTATTGAGTCAGAATTTTTTTTTTAACGGGGGTAAAATTTTATTTCACTACCAGCTTTTTTGTCTGATAACAAATATTTTTTATATCTTACTAGATTTTTTAATTTAAAAAAATTGAACAGATGATTTTCCAAATTTTTATACTCCTTAAAAATTTTATCAAGCAAAGTTAAACAATTTTTTTATCTTTTTGTTTCTTATTCTTTTACTTGTACGAGGTTTTATGGGACAATTTTTTAATTTTCACTGGGTGTTATTCTTTTGAAATGTTTTCATTTTTAAATAAGATTATTTTGTGACTTAAACTTCATTTACCGTCATTAACTACTAACTTGTTTGAGATAAAGCGGGAGTACAAGATGGTTTTTTAGCTTTTTTTTAGGTATTGATTGTAGGTGTTACGTACGCAACTATTGATGCACGTACAAGCGCATGTTATATGTGCAAACGTGATATTAAAGACATTATTAAAGTATAGGTAGTTGTTTTAAAATAGTTGAAAGATTTGATGAATGTGTACAGTCTCTTACTAGCCAGCCTTCTTTGTAAAGCGTGAAATAGCTTTATGCTATGCTTTTTTGAATAATTGTTCTTAGTAATTGTTTATTCACTAACTACTAGGATATTAATGAAAACTACTTAAATTCACCGAATACTCTTATTTTAACAATAACTGCCCCGCGCTTAATGAACACATCAGAGTAGGTTATTTAAAATATAATTTTAACAAAGTATACCTGTGTTCTTTTATTAATTGCCAAAAAAGTACAAATTTATGCCTGGGTACCCAATCATCTATAGACTGTTAGTTTTTTTTATACATTGTTGTTTATTTTCTGTCAGAGTAACTGCGTTAACAAGATCTTGTGTTTCTTATTCTAGGTTCATGTATCTATATAGTTGACCACTTATTCTTGTGATTATGTAAAACTCTATAGACATGTCCACATATGTTGCATCAATGTATGGGTCTTTACTAAAATAACTATGTTTTACTAACATTGTTTACTTTAAAAAATAGCTGCATTAATATCTAAAAAATGTATTATTATTTATATTTCTTCATATTCTTGCAAACATATTCATAACCAACTTGTTTTTCCTTAAGAATAAAAGTACTTGTGGAATTGTTATAATATTTCTGGGTTTTTACTAATGTTAGCATTTGTGTTACTAAATAAACTCTACTTGAACACGATTTAAAAGTAGTGCTTTAGTTCTTACGTCACGTCTAGTGAAGTTTACCTACAGTTGGTACCAAAAACCATCTTATGTATCTCACCTAGCGGCTGCACCCACATATTAATACTTATACACGCTCATTTGGTCACGTGCTTACCAGCAATTCCCGCTTCCTTATTTGATCCCCGCCAAATTCAATATTTGGCCTAGGCCTGCAGCTGCTTCTATTTTCTAAGAATGTGTTAATTTAATTTACCTTCACTCTTTACAAGCTGTTTAATTTAACGTTCGTCTAATTCTTAGAATTGTCATTATATTATTTGTGAACCAATAAAGCAAATTTCGTTAACTATTGAATTGAGCTTTTCATTTCTTATAATATATTACCAGGTTAACGTGTTATCTACTTTACCAGCAAACGCAGGAGAGCTGTCAACCTCTGATCCTCCATTATTCGTGAAGGTATTGGTAAATTATTTCTCATATTTGAACTACACTGAAAATACTGCTAAACATAAAAGAATTTACTACCACGGCGTTATAATTGAGGACTCGTCCTTAAAAAACAACTACCCCTTACATATTAACAATGGACAACCACAACGCTGACGCACTCAAAATTCTACGAACTTACATAAGCAGAATTAAATCTGCGTTTGCAGCAAAAACACAGCAAGCCTTATTCGATTGTTTGACTTACTTACAAATAAGATGAAAAGACTTACCTGACACAATAAGTTTTGGAAGTGGTCCTAAAATTGAGAAATAATCTGCAACCTTATCAGAGATAATAGACATGGAAATCGTCACAAGTATTTGTCAAAGTGAACTAATGATTGACATCTTAAATAATTTGCTAACTCAAAACGTAAGTTCTTTAGGAATAATAACTGCCTTTTAGTCAAATAAAATCATCGCTGACTTCATTTGAAAAATAAGTAAGCTTCTAACAAATGACATAGAAATAACTAAAGATTTTTTAAAATTAAACCTTAACACCCTACTTAGTCAATACATGAGAGCATCACAATTCATCAACCCTATTACAAAAAATAGCGGATTTCAATTGTTACTAGACAATACTGCAACCAAATCAACTGAAAAAAAAATCTCTAACACTTCTAGGACCAGCACACTATCCAAAATTATTGAAACACCTCAAAACCACAACTCTAACAATTTTTTTCACTATAACCACTCTAGTTTTTTAAAAAAGCCTACCTCTAGCATCACTTTCCGAACTATAAATAGCTTATATAACACAAATAATTTAATTATGGCACCCATTTGCAATCTTTTTATAAAAGACGCAGTTGAAATAATGCAGATGGCTGCAGAAAAGCATGCTACGTAATTCCAAAAATAAACGAACCTTGTATAGCAAAATTAGTTCAAATGCGACTTTCAAAAGAAGCATAACCCTCAAACAAAAATAAGATTTCTGATACTATCGAAGACATAGCGATGTTTTTTACAAACTTTTTCGAATCCACAAAAACATAGCATGAAATAACGGGTGAACTAGCAGCGTTAAAACAAAAAAAAGGAAACGTTATCTTTTTTTCTAATAGAGTTAAAGGCACATCTCAAGAATCAATTGAAGTAACTCTCCACGACGGTCGAATACATCAAGAATTATATACACAACTACAACAGAATAAAATTAAATGTTTTATAACAAGGCTACACTGGGTAAAGCTCGTATGGGCCACGCGGACAAACTCAAAGCTACTATATTTCAAGCTATATAAATCGAATAAGACTTTACGTGTTTTAAACCTAAACATTAACAAGAATCAGTAAGAATCATAACTAATAGACAAAGTCAAGATGCAAAAATACACTTAATACAAACTCCAGAAAAATGCCAAGCTTGTAAAAGACAAGAACACACAGCGAACAATTGCTAGTATCACTATAATACTAGCAAAGCTGACAGATATAAAGCCCTATCCATGTACAACACTACACAATCCACAACCGAACGTCATCCAAGCCGCTTTCCTATACCATTATTCAGACAGTCCACAAAAAAGGACGTGCTATGGAGTCAACGATCACAAAATAATCTTGCATTTACATATCAACCTAACAATTATGCACCTAACCAATAAACTAAGCAACAAATTTTAAAATTAACTAATGATGATCAGAAAAATCAAGAATCTTGCAATTATGGCAAAAAATAAGGTCACTGGAAGAATGAATGTAAAAAAAGGCCTTCAACGATAAAATAATGCAAGAGACTTCGGGAAACATCTCATGTTTCTTCCAGACGGAAAGCTTGGGAGAAGCCAGCAATGTAACACGAACATGTTTTCTAAGCAGACAATAATCATGACAACCGCATTAATAAATATCAAAACACAAACATCTTCTGTAACAATTAAATTCAGTGAAATCAATCGACCTTCGTCGTTTTTTTCTAGACACCAGTACCAACGCATCACTCATTAAAAAATTTGACATTCCACCTAACATTATAATTTTCCAAGACACCATTGTGGACCTAAAGTCATCACTAATGGAGAAATCGAACCCAAGGGTGCATTATTTTAAGCTTTCATAAAATCTATCTTGAATTTTACATTACAACGGATTATTTCCCCATGGAAACAAATGGCTTTATCGGAAGCAAAATATTTTGTACTTATCAAGTACAAATTAACTACTTTTAAAATTACTTAAAAATACGAAATTACGTAATACCTCGTCAAACCAGAATAAATAACATCAAGCATTCTCAAAAACAACGTAAAAATTTTGTTGCATACACGTATTCCATATAACTTCTTACGCGTTAAGGAAATAGAGCACTCTTTCTCAGAACTTCCAAAAACCACACAATTTAAACTCAGTAGTTATCAAGAAACAAAAATCCATGAACTATCAAAAATCTCTGGACTCAAAAGTCATATATAAAAAACGACATTCCTAAAATCGCAGTTTGAAGTCATAAAATAAAAAATAATATTCCAATAACCGAAATCTGAAATCGTGGAATAAAAAATGATGCTCCAAAGGCCAAAGTCTGAAATAACGGAGCAAAAGCTGACATTACAAACGCTGAAATCTAAGATCAAGAAACAAAAAATTTCATAACAAACGCCAAAACTCGACATCAAAATAGAGAAACTTCTGTAACAAACTCTGAAATTTAAAATACGAAAAATCAGAATACCAACAAACACGATACAAAAACCTAAAACATTCTACTAAACAATAATTAAGTATTAATATTTGAAACTTAAAAAAATTAATCCTTAAAAAAGATATCACGAAATCGCTGATAATTGCAAAAAAATGTAAGCTAGAAATTATAAGTACAATCTATTCGTGCAATATTATAATACAAATAAAAGTGATACGGAAAGCAAGTTCCTTGGAAGCCTCAAAAACTTAGAGGAATCACTTATGTACTAAAACAAAGACTATTACTTCCCACAATATTTAAGCCTAGCTCAAAAATGTTCTAACACTAAGTACCAAGAAGTACTTTAAATATTGCGAAAACAGATAGAGACATGTTAAAAAAAACAAAATTTTAAAAAATCGTACAAGCAAAGTAACGCACCCATAATGACATAACTATTTAAAAGAAGCAACTTAATAAAAATGTACTGTATAAATACTAATAAAAAAACCAGATGTGGATCCTAGGATCCCTGGCAGAAGTGAAATTTCCAACTAAAATAATATGAAAGTTAGTATAATAAAATCTGAGAAAATTGAAGTGCACTTAATTTCAATAGATCATAAAGAATCGCATTTAAAAATAGTGAAAGTTTAAATATTATTACGTATTCAAGCACGAGCTTGCATAGAATACACAAACCTCAATATATTACTTATGTTATGATTCATGCATTCTAAGTACCCCCATGTTTGCTATAATATATGCGATACATGTATGAATTGTTGGTCATGTAATGTAGAATAAAACAAAAATTTCTACTGTACTACGCCAAAAGAGAATACTTTTGCCCCATTACGCGGGACAAAAATTCATGGAATTAATTTTGGCCTATCTGTATTCCTTTTCGAGATACGACTATTTTTCTAATTTTGGTAGGTTATGTTAAAAAATTAAAACTATAATAAAAAAAATCTTTAAAAAATTTTAGATGCAACAAAGTATGCCATACTATTAAGGAAAATTATTTTGACTTTTTTTCTAAGATACAGTCGAAAACTCAAAAAATTAAGGTTATGTTTGTTCAAAGTCTCACCCCTCTCTATTTATGCAGCTCGATTACATAGATCCTCTTTGACAAACCCGTAGAGATTATTATTTTTAGCCAATTTTGTTTTCCTTTTCAAAATACAGCGATTTTTCTTGTTTTCAAAAGTTAAGTTTTCGTATACCTGACAGTACCTAAGCTGTAACAAGGGTCCAGTTTAGCCCATATTACAGCCACGTTACGACTTTCACCATGCAGCAGTAGATATACTTACTACCAACACGGTGGCGCAGTGGTAGAGTTGCAGTCTCGTCGATCTGAAAAGTTAAGCAGAGTTGGCCGTAGTTGGTGGTCAGATAGGTGAGCACTTGACTATTAATCCGTTCACTTGCGCTGGTGATTTTACAAATCGTTTGACTGTCTATTTAATGTATAGAGATAGAGAGAAAATATATCATATAGGATGATAATGTGATTTTGGCGCACTATTGTGCGCACGCGATAGGGAGGAAGAGAGAGGGAGGGAGACAGACAAAACAGATCCCCTGCCGCACAGTGGGCAAAAACGGGTTTTTTCGTTCCAAAATCGTAGAACTCGCGAACGGAAATGGATAGATTGATAATTCTTTTTGGATGTTGTAGTTCACTTAATGCAGAATATAGAAAAATTAGAGGGGAGTATAACATACATTGTTCTAACCTCAAAAAAAAGTCCGATTCTTGGTTATTTTCCAGAAAAATCAAGAACAGGTTAAAAAAAAAAGTAACAACTGAAAAACATGTAAAAGTAAATATATTGATGCCATTTTACCCGAATATTAATTTTATACTGATTTTGTTTCTTATACTGACTCAACATAACCTCAATGCACGCATGAAATGAAAATATGCTACTTTGTTTAAAAAATCATTGTAAATCGTCCTAAAAAAATTAACATATTAATTATTTTTCCAGATACGAACATAAATCCCAGAACAAACCACTGTAGAATCGGAATTTATATTATTTTCCTGTTTTATAACCTCGAAAACAATTAAAAAACAGGTTTTTGATTATTTAATTATCCAGTGTTCTCATTATATACACATTTTATCATCACTCTCATCACACATGTTAAATGATTCTAATTCATCGACGTCACTTTCACAATTGTTGTAGATATAGTTCTTTTCTTTGCTGCATAAATAGGTATTGTTTAACAAAAATTTTTTTACAGTAAGGCAATATTTTTAAATATAGAAGAAGATTTCCTTTTTTACAGTGGTTTGTTCTAGGATTTATGTTTGTATCTGNTACGAGGGGCGAGACGAGCAACATTGAGAAAAAGGAAAGAACACAAGTTCCCATTTACGAGACAGAAAATATAGGGTAAAGTTGATAAGAAAACAAAGGAAAACAACAAAACAGATCACGAGACGAGTGATGAGTCAGATTTTGAATTAAAAAAAAACGAATACCAAAGAAGCGCGATCCGCCACCACCCCCACCGGAACCACCGGATGAGCCAAGCCCAATAGCGGAACAAGAAACACCAAAAGTATCGGATGACGACGTAAACAATGAAAGCCACGAAAAAGAAAGTAGCGATAATGAAAATGGAAGAGATTTACTTAATGAGAACATGGGGGCAGATGGTAACGCTGTAAGCACGGATGATAGCAAAATCAATATAAGTATACCAGGTTTAGATAGGTGCAGAGCTTGCAGGAAACGACTACCAGTACAAAAACCACCCTGGAAGCCAGAAGAAGATAATTATGTACCACCATTCCAAAGGCTTAAGAAAATAAATGAACACCCATTTAGATACATTGACAACTTAGCCTTCTGTACAATAACAGAAAACATACCGGATACAGAAGCCATAGACGCGCTTCACGAAAGAGTTTATATAAATCCAACAGCCACGAATAAAGAAAATAGGAGGGTTGGAGAGGTCTTTCTATCAAGAGCAAGTAAAGTATCAATAACGCAATTATACGTGAAAGAGCACTTTGACAGTGCGGGATTAAAATCGGATATTAAGAAATGCATATCGTTTTTAAAACAGCTCATGTTGTTTAACAAGTTGACGTCAGTACGTATTATACGAGATCTAGCAGTACTAAGCGTATCACAATGGGACTATTTCGCAGAGTAGTTTGAAAACACCTTCGAAAACACAAAACTATTGGCGCACACTGGGGCCAAACGAAAAAAAAATGTTCTAAACCACCTACAGCCCTGTATTATGAACCAATTTTGGATTTTTTTTTATTGTAATATTCAGATGATTTGCAACGATTGCTCTTTGCCCGATTTTTTTTTTTCAATTTTACTTATCAGTAACCTTACCTCTAAAGTAGAAAAATCCCATTCTATGCCATAATTATGACTGTATTGTCAAGGTAAAATTTAGAAAAAATTAATTAACCATGGTGAATGTATTTATAAGCAATGTCAGTGGAAATCTAAGTTTGAAAAATGCTTTTCAGTATTTTGAGGTTATGTCGAATAAAAAAACCGTAAAAAATTGTTCAAAACTATCTACAGCTCTCTATTATGAACTAATTTTGGATTTTTTTTTTTAATTGTAATCTTCAGATGATTTGCAATGATCGCTCTTTGCCCGATTTTCTTTTTTTAATTTTACTAATTAGTAACCTAACCTCTAAAGTAGAAAAATCCCATTCTATGCCACAATTATGTAATGTAGAACAGAGACTCGAAACAGCTCGTATTTATGTACAATTACTTAAGTTTATATAAAAGTACGTAATGCTGACTTTAAAATGAATAAGTACGGAATTGTAATATAATAATTTATTAACGATGCTACCCAATCGACAGGTAGTAAAGCCTTGGCATATGATGACATGTTTGCAGCGTGGAGTCAGTTTTGGTACATGGTTAGTACAAATATCAATTTTGTCTCAAAGTGATAAAAACTCTTACAAATACACCATCTTCCGCATCTTGCAATATATGCAAAGCAAAACCATCAAGTAAGAATGACGTAGAAAAACTTTCTAAATGTGTGATCAATAAAGAGTATTATAAATATGGCGTATCAAGTTTACATGCATGGATATGATGTATGGAATGTGTTTGCCATATAGCGTATCATTTTGATTTTTGCAAGTGGAGTGCGACATCAGAGAAAGATAAGAAGCCCATGGCCGAAGCCAAACAAAGGATCCAATAAGAATTCAAGCAGAAGACTGGTCTGCTAATAGATTATCCGAAACAAGGTAATGGATCATTGAATGATGGCAATATAGTCAGACGATTTTTTTGTGACCCTTCGTTATCCTCAACAATAACAGGCGTTGACAAGGAACTTATACAACGATTTGCTGTAATCTTGCAAGTAATAGCTAGTGGTGCCCCAATTATTGTAGAAAAGTTTCCTCAGTATACTACTGCGACAGCTACTTTGTATATTAAACTATACAGCTGGTATTACATGCCGTCTTCTGTACATTAACTCCTCTTTCACAGTGCCCAAATAATAGAAAATTTTTCTCTGATCCCCATAGGTCTGTCAGAAGAGTCTCAAGAAGCTCGAAATAAAGATCTCAAGTATTACAGAAAATTTCATACTCGAAAGTGTAGTAGAATCGCCACAAACACTGATTTGATACATAAAACGTTACTTAGCTATGATCCCTATATCTCAATCTTACGTAATAAGATGAAAAATATAAAGTTAGGCATAGATAAAGAGATAAAAGTTTTATTATTAAAAGAAGATTAATGCTGTATATGTAAAGTACCTGTAAGCTTAACAAACAACTTGTTGTTCATTCAAAGTAGTGTGCGCGATCAGTACATTTTTATCGTAATTTTTTAATAAAACAATTCGATAAGAAATCGTATTGTTATTAGCACAAAAAATGATTTATTAACTTTGAAAGTTATGTTACGTTTTAAAAATGAACAGTGTAAAAAATCGGGTAAAGAGCTATTCTAGTGAGATATGAAAAACAATAATTTTTTCTAAAATATTTATGTTTATATCACATAGCATGTACAAATTAAACTACCAGTAATTTCATATGACATACCCTTAAATTACTGAATAAAAATTTTTCATTTTAGATTTCTACTGACATTGCTTATAAACACATTCACCATGGTTAATTAATTTTTTCTAAATTTTAACTTGACAATATAGTCATAATTATGACATAGAATGGGATTCTTTTACTTTAGAGGTAAGGTTACTAATTGGTAAAATTAAAAAAAGAAAATCAGGCAAAGAGCGATCGTTGCAAATCATCTGAAAATTACAATAAAAAAAAAAATTTTAAATTGGTTCATAATAGAGGGCTGTAGGTGGTTTTGAACATTTTTTTTTCGTTTGGCCCCAGTGCGGTGGTGTAGCTGGTAAACGTACAGATAATATATATAGAAAAATTTTCAGTCAGCAGCATTTGCTGGCTTGCTTGCTTGTTTCATGGGTTAAGTCCCCGTATAATACACACCTAAAGAAGTTTTACTTTGTAATCTTTAACACATTAGTACACTTAAACGCAACACCACATAAAAAAAAAGTTCTAAATTCATTATGTCTCAAACACATTGTGTATAAAAAACCAACAACCATTAAAAAGATAATAGTAGACTATGCTAACAGATTTTACCTCAAAGGTGGAAGTTTACTTACTACGGACTTGATGGAACTAAACATCTCAACAATAACTAGTGCCCCTATTAAAAGTTAGACTGTCTGGTAACCTCCCGTCTTACTGGTAGAAATAAATAGACAAGTTAAAAAAATGCTTGAGAACAATGTTATTGAGCATTTATTAAGCGCTTACGTGGCGCCTTTTGTCTGCGTGCCAAAAAAGCCGGGATCTGACTACAGAGTTATAGTAGACTTTGAAAAACTAAATAACGTAATACACAACTACAATCATCCTGTACCCAACATGGCAGATATTCTAGACGAAGTTGGAGCATCTGGATATTTTACAGTCTTTAATTTGAGAGCTGGTTATCACCAAATTGAAATAAAAAAAAGAAGTGAGGCATAAGACTTCCTTCACATATGATCTAGGTCTTTTTTATTTTAAAAAATTCCTCTTTGGATACAAAAAAATGCACCAATATTTTTAGCACGTATAGCTGCCTTTATTTCAAAAATGAAAGGAACAGTTTTTTTCTTCACCGATGTATGCATTTACTCCTAAAAGTTTGAGAAACACTGTGAAATTTTCCTTTAATTTTAAGAGCAACTAAGGGAAGCAAATTTAGTCTTACAGCCATAAAAAGCGAATTTTTAAAACAAGAAATGAATTATCTTGGTCACGTAGTTAGTAAAGAAGGACTGAGACCCAAACCAAAAAAGATAGAGGCAGTTTAAAAATTTCCTTGACCAAAAAATAAAAAAAACATTTGACAATTTTGAGGATAAATAAACCGCTACCGCAAACTTATGAAAACTTTGCCAAAATAGCTAAACCCTCAAATACAGTACTAAAAGAGGATTAAGATTTTCGTGGATCAAAGAAACTTTAACAGCATTTGAAATCCTGAGGGATGAAATATTCTATAATTTCAACTAACCCTGACTTTAAAAAAACGCTTATACTTGCAACACATGCCCGCTCCAAAGAAGCCCTATCAGCCTTTGCTCCCAAAAGACGAAAACTCAACGACAATAAAAATAGAGACCATGCACTTAGCTCATTTATTTTTGAGCGCACCAAGAAAGAACAGGACTTCTCCTTCGTAGTAAAGGGTAAACCGAGGGAAACCTATCCTTCACTTATCATAAAACTAATAAAAGTCAACAGTGAAACCCTCATAATGGCGAAGAAAATTTTTTTTGTACCCTACCCTTAGGCGAAGCATCCATTTTAAGAGGACACAAAAAAATAACACAGAAAATAACTGTAATAATAGTAGCTAATCCACCTAAATGACGCATGAAATAATTTTTTTAAGAAAAAAGATTTACATAAAAAAATACAATTATTTTTACTTCACCGACAACCTTGGTCAACCATTAGACGACAGAGCACAAGATATGCGTACAATAAACAAATTACCTAGCTTAAAAAAATTTATCATTGGCACACCTAAACTAGTTAAACACAACACTAATATTTGCATAGTTAACCCATAAGAGGTCATGATAGAGACAACATAACAAACATAACAACAGCAAGTAGTAAGTTACTTATTAACTTGAACAAAATATTAATAGAAAGAAATCAAATATCAAACGTAAGCATGGCTACATCCTCCAAGTTACAAAATATCGAGTTCCAAAAGACATGACAGATGTGACAAAAGCATATTACACAAACAAAAATATCAATTTTTCTGGGAATCATACAACACCCACCTCCACAGAAAAAGTATAATATTATTAAAGGAACACATAACTCTTCCGTAAGAATACACAAAGGAGTAAATAAAACTAACAATAAACTAAAGCACAAGTGTTTTTGGGAACTTTAAAAAAAAAGACATCCAATCATACACACAAAAATGCCTTGAATGCCAACTAAAAAAATTAGTGTATGTAAGAACTAAATAAAAATAAAATATTACTAACACACCTACCACACCTTTTACCAAACTTGCTCTAGATATTGTAGGCCGGTTACCAGCAACTCAACAAACTAATAAGTATATTTTAATAATGCAGTGCTTATTCTTAAATTACGCTATAGCATTATTATTAAAGTATTGGACTGCTATGTCAATACCAGACGTTGCTTTTAAGAAATTAATTTGTTTCTGCGGAACCCCAGTAGCCATACTAACGGACCAAAGCACTAACTTTCTAAGTAAATTAATCAAAAGAGTAGCTAGCTGATTTAAAATCAAACAACTCAAAACAACAGAGTTTCACTCTCTATCAAACGATTCCCTTAAAAGATCACATTATACTCTTGCTGGATACCTTGAAATATTTATCATGAGAGGACAATAGTGGGGCAAATGGGTAGAATAAGCAACATTTAATTTTAATACGAATAAACACGAAAGCACACAACACACCTTTTAAATTAGTATTCGGAAAAATATCATGGCTACCTATCAGCGAGCCCCTTAAAGGAAATGATTTATTATCCACATACGCACAATACATGACAGATCTCGTCACTCAAATAAATACCTTGCAGGAGATAGCTCAAAAAAAATTTATAACAGCTAAAAACAGAGCAAAAAAGATATACGATAAAAAAATCAAGATCTAAATTAATTGAAATACGAGACAATGTATGGCTTCTACTGAACAGTCATAAGTTTAACGATCAGTATTCGGGATCCTACTTTGTGCTCGACACATGAGAAAGTAGAAGCGTAAAAATTAAGATCAATGAAAACGGCACACAGCAAAATTGTACACAGTAACCTCTAACGCTACTTATAAATTTCTGGTAACCCCTAAATAAGTAAGCGTGGACACAAATAATAATAAATAAAAAAGAATTTAAAAAATCTACACACATACTTACACACGCATGCACTATCTGCAGATAGATACACCATTTTTTCTTGCTTAACGCATGTGTGTATTGTTATTGCTATCTTTGTTTGCTGTTGTACCTCGATCACGCTTAAGCATGAATTATTAATATAAATCATGAAAAATGAATACAAGAACCAGGTGTTGGTCCCAAGACCCCCGGCAAAAGTGAAACTTCCAACTTTAATGTTATTAAACTTGGTACAATAAGAACTAAGAAAATAAGAGTATACCTAATTTCAATAGATGTTTAAGAATCTTATATTAAAATATTAAAAATTAGAATATTATCACGTATTTGAACTCGTGCCTGCATAGAATAAACATACCTCAATACGTTACTTATATTATGATTCACGCATTTCAAGTACCTCCATGTTTGCTCTGATCTATGTGATACATGTACAAATTTTTGGTCATGTAATGCAGAATGAAAAAAATTCTATCTATACTGTGCTAAAAGAAAGGAGTTTTGGTCCATTACGTGGGACAAAAATTCCTTTAAATTAAAATTAATACTCGTGCATTTGATATCACATTATATGTGTACAATCAATTCTTGTTAAAATCTTAGTATGCGACAAATAAAAGTTTTTTTTTTAATTTTGGCTACCATAAAAGTAAAATAATCTACTATATCTTTTCAAAATAAAAGAAAACAAAAGACATATAGCTATCTTATACTTTAAAATTGTAATTTTTTATTTCATTCATTTTCCATAATAACTTATGATTTAATACTTAAGTTCACCCGTGCCTAAATAATTTCTACTGCTCTCAAAGTTGGTAAAAAAAAATAATGATTTTGGTCACGTGACAATTTTTTTTATAATACATCATAGAGAACAGAAAATAAATCACTTCATAGGTAGTGTATAAGGGTTGTAGCTTTTCCTTTGAGGTATGACTTAGTATGTTCAGGATTATTACGACTATTTGTATGAATCCGTGTAACATATTTTTTCACCTTAATAGTTGCTTTCTATACGTGAAATTATATTTGGCATATATGGCTTCCTTTTCAAAATACGACTGTTTTTTTTAATTTGGGAAGGTTATGTTGTAACAAAAATTTTTTAAAGATTTTGTCAACGTCCGAATAAGCTTTGCAAATATACCATACTAAATGAAAAAACTTTTTTGACTTATTCTTTTTAAGATAAAGTTAAACAAATTTAAAAATTTAGGTTATGTTTTATCATAGTCGAACCCCTCACTATTTGTGCAGCTCGATCATGTAGATCTTCCTTAGGAAGCCCGTAGAAATTGTTATTTCAAGTCAATTTCTTCCGTTTCGATACACAGCGTTTTTTCTTGTTTTCCAAATTCAAGTTGTCATATTATATATATTTTATATTTTACGTCTGTTTTTTAACAGAAGTGTATACGTCCGAAAAAATAAATGAAAAGAAAAAGATTTTAATGACGTTTTGCGAAGACTTCAATGAGATAAAGCGATGTTTTGTGTCAGATTATATTATTTTTCTGATAGTACCTTAGCTGTAACAGAAGCCCAGTTTATTTATTACAGCCACGTTACTTCTTGATCAGAAAGCTTAAGAGGGCTTTATGTTGGGCCTACGTTGGGTACCCAGTTACCTATGTAGGTCCAACCAGGACAAATACATGGAGGTAGATGTCGCAGTGTAATGAGGGATTATGTGGGGTCAACATTAGCATCCCAATTAACGTATAAATGACAGGGTGAAAAAAAAAGAGATTTGAAAATAACCTTTTATATTTTATGTAGGCAATGCACATAAGTCTAACTCATGATCTTATTTACCAGCATTATTTATTTGTAAATCACACTTATTATTAAATGCTTCCACTTCATTGGTTACTGCTCGCTTTAAAAGAGCTTTTTTAAAATTTAAGAGTAATAAACGCTCTACTTTGTCACCCATGATAATTTATCAAAATAATTAATCTCAAGTAATACTTTGTACTTAATTTTTTGTATTGGTAATTACTGCTCTAATTTTTTAACACATACATGCAATCTGCAAAAATAAACAATTATATGGCTGCTTTTAAAGTGTATATATACACCTTTCCACTCGCAAATCTCTCGATGTGTACATAGTACAGCAAGATAGATGATAACTTTTTTGTCCCAAGTTAGCGCCCACACAGAGCCCCACTACAATCCTAACTTGGTACCACCTAAGCAACTCACGTAGGCCCCAGCTAACTAGCTTGGAAGCCCTGCTAACTTTCTGGTCGGGTATTTCCACAATGCAGCAGTAGGTATACCTAGTTCCTACACGGTGGCGCAGCAGTTGAGTTGCAGTCTCGTTGATCTGAAAAGTCGAGCAGAGTTGGTCGCGATTGGTAGTTAGATGGGTGACCACTCGACTATCGATCTACTTGCGTGTTTGCACTGGTGATTTTTGGAATTGACTATAAAGCAGTAACGTAGTAAAGAGAGAGAGATAGAGAAAGGGAGACAGATAAAAACCAGATGCCTGCCTGTGGCGTAGCTTGTACATGTACATACATATATATATTATTACGTATGTGCACGGCAGCATTCGCTCGTTTCATGGGTTAACTCCCCATATAAGGCACGCCTAAAGAAGTATTACTTCAATAACTATTCATTTTAAAAATTAAGAGAATCCTGTCTCATCATCTCTTACAAAATTGTCAACCAATCCGCAGCAATCATTGGATGTGATTGTGGAAAATCTTTCGCTAATTTTACAACATTTTCTCTAATCAAAATAGAAGAATGCGACATTTCTAAGCCAGTCATGAATTCAACTAGAGTGCACGTGCCACTCATTACCTTAAACGACTACGCTTTCGCACGTATTATTTATTGCAAAACCAAGCTTAAAAGAAAAATGCAACATTGTGGCATGTGGTCGCATAATTTAGTAATGAAAAATGGGGAAATAAAATATCTTAGAGAAATAACACGAAATAAATGCAATAGGATGCATTGACACAGAAGTATAACACTGTGTAACAACATAATATAAGACATTACCATCAACAGTATGAAGACCTTTTTCGTAAAATTAGCAAACAGAGCCTGTGAAATCACAGGATCATATACAGACTCATACAAAAAATGTGAAAAAGTATTCGGACAGGGTTACACCACTATCACTTTAGAAGAGCATTACAATGCCATGGATTTAATTAATAATAAAATACTTCAATCAGGAACGTCATATATCTTTGCGGGCGATCACTGCATTGACAACGTTTACGGATATGCATTTTGAAACGTAATTTCTATTGACTTATGCAACCGTAATCGCTACACAAATCTTTTTACAGGATACGTTAACAGGATACTTAAAAGAAAAAATAAATTTCAATTACTGTACGAACTCAAATAAGACCATGTATCGTACGCATTCAACCACATGGATACTGTAAAAACATGCTCTTTCTCGCTTAATAAGACAGAGCACCCAAAAGTATTTTTACTAACCGACTTTGGAAAATAGAATTTTTAAATAGAAAAAAGTGTCGATATTAACAACAGAGATATGTTTACATATGTCAATTTTAAATTTATCTTTATAGAAATAAACTACAGAAAACAAATGAAAGAACTTTACAGAGACGTACTGTCAAGACAATGTTGCCACTATATTACCGGATAATTCTACTTATCAACTTATGTCTGGTCCAGGTTATATCAGCTTGTTGGCCAGGTAGATAGCATATATTATTAAGCGTGTACAAGGAGACGTACGCATAACAGAAACTGACCCATGCTACTGAAAATGACTAGTTTTCTGAAATAAAGAGCCTTACTTTTAGGCGCCACGCACTCACGTTTTTTACGAAAAAAGTACAAAAACGGGAAGCGATATAGTACTTCCCGTAATGTTGAGTTGTAGATCACGATGTTACAAAATGTTACCACAAATTACAACCCAAGATGATCCAAGGTGACCAAAGCCAGATATCAAAGAAACTTGTGAATACTCCAGTCCCCTCGACTAAGCAAATAGTGGTATTTATTATAATAACGACAAAGAAAAATCAAAAACCTTGAGTATGTTATCTTCTGAGTGCTGAGTTGTGCTAAATTATGTAGCACGAAGTATAACAAGGAAAACAAGACTTGTCAAGCAGTTTTTACTCTTACACATCTTTGACGGTGAAACTTTACAAACGGTCCTGAAAAACTCTCGGTATAAAATGTGGCAAAAATTCGTTTCTTTCGGCACGCAAGAGCTATTTTTATCACTATAATAAGAGTTTTCAGAATCATTACATTTATTGTAGACACAACTCCCTACGAATACGCTCTACACAGCATTTTCAGATGGTCAATTCACATTCTAGGAGCAATCTAAAACTCACTCACAAACCTGCTACTACATCTGGCCTGATCAACGACCGAGAACAAAAACTTAGGCAACGGAGAAAATGCCACTGCAAACCAACCCACCAAATTACCAACAAATACCGGTGAAGCAACTCCGCAAACAATATGAATAGACTCGATTGACACCACCCTTCTGTAAAAAACATCCACAATATCACCTTGTCTTACACAATAGAATAATGAGCAATCTTAGTTTAAGAACTAGGCAACCTTTATTCTATATTCTATAAATTATTAACATCGTACATAGTTAACAATGCTACAACATATTTTGAAGAAATCGGAACTTTCAAGCATATGTATACCCAGCAGCAAACCATCGCTAAACGCGAAAAATGCACCTATTACAAAGACAATGAAATTAACCAAAACCAGAGAGTGGCTATGGTGCAACTAAAAATTTTACAAGCCAATTTTACTGAATTGAAAAAGAGTGCAAGCACACCCACTTAGACAAAAGTGCAAACAGACGTCTTGTTACTTAAAACCGACCACATCTTTGTCATCTTCAAAAATCTCATAGAAAAAATTACCAACTCAACGCAACAAGGCAAGCTAATATTTTCATTAAGATTAAAATAGTATGTAAGTTATCTAATAATCACTATTTCTTGACAACAAATGCCAAGCTCAGTCAAAGTAATAAATTTTATATGAATACAGTCAACTTCGATTTCATGTAATCGACAGCAAAATCACAATACAGTTAATATTTCTGCTCGTACAAATAATGAATTTTAAGCTATTTAAATACATTTCATGGCTAGTAGTTCAAGAAACAAATAGCCATAATAGAATGATTGCAGCTCGCACAATACCCACAGTGGATTATTTAGAGCTGCCAGGTGGTCACCGTTAATACTATTTTATCGATCAATCAGAACTGAATAAATGTTTTTTTATTGACGTGAACTTCTGCTATTCACTACCGCGTAATATTAAACTGAACTTTTGCGAAACAGTAGTATTCCATAATCTTAAGAAAATCGATCTCTATAGATGTAATATACAAGTATTAAACATTAAGTCGTCTTATATTACTAAAACACACAACCCCTCTCATTGGCTCTTTTCAACAGAAAATAAACCCAGCATCACCGTCATCTGTAGAGAAAATAAATATCACCCAGTATCAGTTGGATATAACATCACGAAATCAGGCTTTGGATGCACTATGAAAGACGTAGAAAAACGCTTCGACTCTGAAACCAATAGATTCGTAAACAGCAATATAACCATCCCGCCTCTTGCTTTTACGATGTACAAACCTACAAAAATTTTAAACTATATTTTCAGGTATTCACTACAACAAGAAATGCATCTTACAGTTAATTAAAAAGTTGGATGAACATTAATATAGCCACGATAATACTCCTGATAAGCTTAACGCTATCCCTATCAATACTCATTATATGTTCTGTAATTTTTACTAAAAGAGCTTCCAATAATTTAATAACTGAGCTTGACCAAACTAGCATTAGCCATACACCCATCAGTAGCATTGACCTTGATTGTCACTATAATGTCAAAGGTCCCACACTCACTTCTGAAAACAATACGAATCCCACGACCGAAAGGACTGAGAAAATTTACGATGTACCGAACATTCCCCCAATAAGAGTAACTCATAGTATAGGATCTATATACAGCGACGAAAAACGAGTCACATGACAAAAGCAGACACAAGAAAGGTAGTGCACTATTTAAACGTTCTTAAATACAATCTAACGACTCTATAAAGATAACATCAACACCTCCCTCTGTGATGGCTACCCGAGATCCCTAAATTCACGAAAAATTCTCAAGAAAATGGGAGTGGCTGAAGTGCACACCCAATATGCTCACCGTCTTATCAAATTTTCTAGCAGCCAAGCGATTGGTCCCAAATTTCCTGGAAGTGAAGACCATCTTTTCGCAGCTCCAAGTGATGTAAAAAAAGCTTAACTTGTTACGCCCGTTTCTGTTGTACAACATTCAAACAAGGGAATCCCAAACAGTTTTTCAACGTAAGCACAACAAACTTTTCTCATTATTTTTCTTGAGCCTCTCAAACTAATAATACTTCTCTTTTTACACCTTTAATATCCATTATTCGTAAAGATGGCCCTGATTGCGATCCTGACTCAAGGTACCTAAACACCTAAGATCTGCACAACAATTGTGCCAACGATGTTAGCATTTAGATTCTTTCACGAACGGCCACGTTGGGTAACGAGCGAAGACGAATTAACACCAGAAAAGTAAACAGGAGGAAGAGCCTGGCACTCGCAAGGATGAACATCAAAAAAACATCAAGAAAAAAGTACCAGGGCCAGGTACTCTGTGAGGCCCTCAACTACGGTTTGGGGCAACTCGGTCGTGATGAAAAAAACATACCAATGGAATTGAAAGACAAGATACATGTCCTGGTCAAATAATTCCTACGGGAGCATGAGTTTTTAAAAAAAAGAATTAAAGATACCAGACAAAGCTTTGCGCTGAAGAAGGCAACGTAACGAGGGCTTAACAGCCAATTCATGCATCGGTAAATCAACGTGTTATTGGGTAGTCCGCAAAACGACGCGTATGAACTTCACTGCTGACAGACAGCAGCCGCTAGTACTCAAGGAGTCACCTACGGTGGATTGCTGGAAAAAAAAATTTGGCAGGAAGAACAGCCTCGCCAACTACCCCAACTATGGGGAATGTCAGGAGTGTGGCGAGGGCTTACCGATCTGGAGATCATGTACCCAATGGTTCAACACGTGTGTTGAAGGAATTCCTGACTTTTCGTATCTATTTAGCGATGGTTTTCGCGCATTTTTTCAACAAATATTCAGCGCGCAGAATTAGTTCTACAGTCCATGGGTCCATTGATGGGACGCTAGGTGGATCAAAAAAAAGTTGACTTTGGGGTTGGTGTGCAAATAGTGGGATTTGAAAGTGGCATACATATTATCATGATACTATCATCATATTGGAGAAAAGGTTCAAGTGATGGGCAAATGGATTACATACATTATTATACATGTATTATTATTCTATTGCACTTAACTTGTAATGAACATATGCATATTTGTAGTTGGAAAGTTCAAATAGTGTTCTATCATACATTTGTGCAAGCTTTTTTTTTTGTTTTTTTTGTTAGTTGCGTTTCTTGTATCTGTCTTTGTATGTGTGTAGCTTTGGATTCTGTTTCAGTTATTTTTAGGTGTTGTATTCGTTAATTTTTTCTCGTTTATATAGTTTCGTGTTTGTTATTTTTGTGCACGTTTTTTTCCTTTTTTTTACTTTTTTTTCTTTTGTATTGTTTTATTTTTTTTGTGTCCAGTTCTTATGTTTTGGTTTTATCGTTTTATTATTTTTTTTTTCAAATTTTTTTGTTTTTGTTTTTTTTGTATTTAGTTGTTTTGTGTCAAGTTTTTGGTATTTTGCGATTAGTGTTTTTAATTTTGATTTTTGTGTTTTCTTTGTGTTTGTATAATTTTTTTGTTCATTTATTTTGTTCTTTTTTGTGAGATAATTTATATTTCATTTGTGCATGCGTTTTTTAAATATTAAATATTGTTACAAATATAATTAATCATTAATACTTGTATTTATTTGCTGCAAGAAAGGAAAAAAATTCATACATGCTTGTCACACATATTTCGTAATTCTGGCAGAACGATGATGATAGCGATGAACTCCGGAGGTCCTCCGTAGTTCTAGCAATAATTTTAATTGGCCGAGTCCCTTACATTCTATCCATAAGTACGCTCGAAGAGGCATATAGTTAAGATGTCCTCCAAAAGCTGATTGGAGTTCCTTCAACACATTTGTTGAAGCATTGGGTACACGATCTCCAGATCGGTAAGCCCTCACAACATTCCTGGCATTCCCTATTGTTTGGGCAGTTGGCGAGGCTGTTCCTCCTGTCAAATTCTTCTTTCTCCAGTAATCCATCGTAAATCTGAAAATTCTTGTAGAAGCGTACATCTGAGATAATAGCAAATAAAACTATGCAGAATTTTAGACCAAGAAATTCAGAACTCTTAATCAGTATAACAAACCCTTAACAAACATTTTCTGGAATAGATTCTAAAGAAACGTATCTCGAGATAAATCAATCTTTTCAAATTACGTTTTTAATGAATCGTTTGCCAACATGCAATACCTATAACAACAAACATGTTTTTTTATCTTATTTACTTATACCTGAAAGACTTCAACTCCAAATGTATTGTGTTATAAATCTTGTATTTTAAAAAGTAAACCAGTCATTCTAAAAAATTATTTTTAAGTTTAAAGCTAACATTAGAGGTAATATGGATACATTGTAGCTAAATTGTTCCTGCTAAATTATTGTAAATATATTTATGCAATAAATTTTAAAGATACATTTAAGCTTTAATTCAAACAATAATAAACTGGATTATTTATCTCAGCTTTGTTTGATCTCAGAAAATGTGATTAAGAAAATCTATTTAAACTATTCAAAAAAATTTTTTAAATTTGAAAGTGTTAGTCCCCTGCAATTTGAGATAGAAAATGTATCGTCCTCGAGACATGGTTTCACATGAATGTCAAGGGCGTTTTTCAGTCAGATTTTTTTTTAACTAGTAATGTAATTATGTATAGTGTGCGGGCATTGCGTTAAAAGATAAATACTTAATTGGTAACGGATACTCTAGTATACAACTTTAAAAAGTAATCTTATAATTAATGGGCCGAAACAAATTTTTAAATAGTTATACAGTAGACTAATCATAAAGTAATTTATAAACAAGTGTAACAAAAATCTACGTTTTTTTTTCTTTTATTGTACATGGAAAAAGGAGCTCTAATTATTTTTTTTGTACTCTAACATTTCTGTTGTCAGCAATTTCTTTCTAATGTTATTCCATTTCCTATCTTAGTTATTTATTAATAAAATAAATAGATCTGACTAATAAACAGGATAAATGAAAATATCTGTTAACCTCCAAACTTGCCTTGTTTGTCTGGCATGATTTGTTAAATTTGTTTTATAATGTTTGTGGCAGGTCTTGTCTGAAAAGTAGCCAGTTATTAATAATTTTTGGTAAGTGATAAATAATAACATAACAAAATAAACTCAATGTCAAGGTCTGTAAGCAAGTAATCTAGGAGATAGTGAGAATATAATACATTGATAATAATTACCTCAGCAAATTTTGATAACAATGCTTATTATTGCATCTTAAAATATCAATGTATAACAAGGTCTTTTTTTTTAAATCTGTTTAAGAAAAAATTTGTTTAGGAGTCGTTCTACCGATTAAAAGATAAAGGTTCCTCGTTTAGAAATTCTATATAGTTTTATTCCCTATTATGTGAATTGTATGCTCTGACAAAAATTTTTTGATATGTTTTTTTATCAGGATATAAAGTTTTTAACACAGAAAAAATGATATTAAAGGTATTCGTGTTATGTTGAAGAAAACCAAAGTCAATATTTTACCGTAGTAACACTTAATGTTAGATAAATAATCATTTCAAGATTAATTAACCTTTTTTTTATGTAGTGTAAAAACAGTTTTTTCTGACGTTATTCTTAAAATTGTAGGTTCAGATTTTTCCTTTGAAAATATTTACAGTTTTTTTTTTAATTTGCTGTCATCTAAGCTTTACGTTCCAAAAATAATTTTTAAATCACCTATTTTCTCCTTCAGATATAAGGTTTTACATAAAAAAAAAATAAAATTAAAGGCTTTTAGCTTTTGTTGAAGGCAGCAAAATTTAATATTGGGCATTAACAGCTGATTTTCTTAAAAAAAAAAAGATTTTACGATAATTCAGTCTTTGTTTTTTGATTACGTTGTAGAGACATGTTTTTATTTTCAATTTATCCGGAATTTAGAATTGTTCGTTCTGGATTGCTAAATAATTTTTTCTATTCACTTTCATCTTTGTATTATGCTTAAAAAAAATTTCCAAATTACGTCTCCTCTTTCTTAAGATACATAGTTTTAAACACAAAAAAAAATATTAACTAAATGCTTTTATCTTTTGTTAAAGACAACACAAGTCAATATCACACGGTAAAGATTATGATATAGGAATTATCAATCAGCCGACGTTTAAAATTTTTTTGTTAAAAAAATTTTTCTTATAGTTATTCTAAGAGTTTAATAACTATAATTAATAGTTTTTAATTTTTTAATGATTTTTTTACTATTTCGTTTGATGTAACCTTTATGCTCTTCCAAGAATTTTTAAATTACTCTTTGTTATACTTAAGACATTATATTTTAAACAAAAAAGAATTAAAATTTCAGGCTTTGAGGTTATGTTGAGGGCAATACGAGTTATTGTTTTGCCGTAACAAAATATTATACGGTAGGAATACTTATTTTATTGATATTTTAGCTTTGTTTCTTGATTTTGTTTAAAAAAACTTTTTTTGGGGTTTTTCTAATAATTCAGATTTAAAGATTTCACGTTCTGGAATTCTCCATGGTCTTTTTTTTTTTATCATTTGAGTCGTACGCTTCAACAAAAACTCTTAAACTATCTCTTTTCCTTCTTATAACTTTTGATTTCAGATACTTAAAACCAACAACCTTTCACTGTGCCACGCTGCATACCTTGCCGCACCACGTGATTGTCCCCACGTTTGATAGGATGGTGCGCAACACTTGCCCACCTTTTTACAGATACACATATAGCTGATAACATAACCTTACAGGTAAATTTCGTCAGGTCACTTTTATTCTCTGACTTCGTTTGTGTGTGTGCCAGTGTACATCGAGTGTTCAGCATGTGCGTGACGTAGTGACATAGATTTTTGGTTTTCTTATTTCGCAAGTGCGAGTATTCTGTATCCTTTTTACCCAGATAATGAATAAGTTACAAGAGTAGGTACATAATTCCCCGTTATTCAAGGCGACTTTAATGAAGAGACAACACCACATGAAAAGCACTACGCGCGTCTATAGCAGCAGAAGGAGGAGTCACAGCTGCAGCAAGATCTGGGAGTTGTGCAACAGCAGCAGAAAGTTGACCAAGCAGTGCTAGTTCCAGCGGCCACTATGCAACAGTAGATTATACTTGCACCTGTTAACACCATACAGCTGCCATCTCCCCTAGACACGCCAATACTGATAGCCACTGTACAGCAGCAAGCAGTTATCAGGTTAATTCTTTAGCCCCAGCTTCCTCGTTTTTTGGTGAAGTATCCATCGACAAAGCTCGTGTAGGTCGAGGCGGTCTTCAAAGCCAACGAGATCACCTCTTACCAGACTAAGTATTTCACAGCCGTCACAGTTTTGGAGGGCGTAGTCAGGTCCAAGCTGAGTGAAATGCTCACGACTCCACCCAAGGAAAATATTTTATATGTTAACATTCAATCGAGAAGTCCATCTTCTGGCGATACAATTCTTTATCATTACTGACAGGCACTACGATTATTAGAGCCAATGTCTTGACCCATTACGTACATCTGTACGTATACGTAACATCTGTATGTGCACCTGGTGGACATCAAGGGAAGGTGGCTAGTAGACCCCATGACAAACATTTCATACACGGCCATGTGGCATCCACCATGATTCATTTAGTATCTGGGGTCATGACTCTGGGACAAAAGCCGTCAGGTAACTTAGGACAGTGTAATCGGAACCTCATGGCTGAACACATGGATATTTCCTTACCGAAGTCCACCTCAGCTGTTTTTCCAGATCTTCCGACTTTTCAGACTATGCAAACAACGAGCTAACCAATCATCAACTGTCTCCTACGTCTGGTTGGTACGCCACTACTCATTGCCAATAAATAAGAATGTTATCTACTAAATCATACAATCATTATAAAGCCTCTAGACGAGCCCGATGCACCTCATCGAAAAGCCCAAAGATAGTTGGAGGATCCCTGGTGACGATAGGCGCCTAAAAGCTTGAACCAAATCTGATCGATACCTACTTTTAGTCATGATGGACCTATTGCAGGAGGTGACGGAAAAGTTATTTTCTGTTTCTTATCTAAGAAAGGCTTTCTATGAAGTGTAGGTAATCAAGGAGGACATTTCAAAGACTGAGACTGCCGTACTGTATGGCTTATACGAATGTAGAAGGACATCTGTGAGTTTGCGCAACCCTGCACAGTCTTTGCACTGCATCATGGACCACGTCATATGCGAGCTCACGTTCTTTCAGTGTTGTTTGGACATCATGCTGATCTTTTATAAGAACAATGAGAAACACATAGAGCACCTGCGCCAGCTGTTGGACATCATATGTAACAGGAGGTTATGCATTCACTCACAAAAGAGCATCCTCGATTATAATGAAGTGAACTATCTGAGATTTTATATCTCTATAGATAACGTTTGCCCTCTAGAGTAAAAAGTCAAGGCTGTCGAGAATTCCTTGAAAGTCAGCAGACTTGTTCAAACTTCAACGTTTCCTAGGTTTGCTTAATTTTTATAGGCTATGCATCCTGACACTGGTCCTTTTTAACAAGTTTCTGAAGGACGTTTTACCAAAGGCGTAAAAAAGCCCCACTAACCTAGAAATTAACAGTTAACAAAGCCTTACAACTCCATGATGCTTCTCTAACCAAGGCCGTCATTCAAGATGACTTTCCTTTAGCCGTATACAGCCATTGCGTTAAAGATTGATGCCTTAAGTATGTCAGTTGATGCGGTCGTGGAACAGAAATATCCAAAAAGGGTCTTGAGTCCCCTTGACTTTTTTTTCTAGAAAACTTACCGAGGCCAAAAAAATCTATGCAGCACACGAAAAAGAGCTCCTGGCCATTAATGCATCCATCAAGGCTTCCAAATGTCTTTTGGAGCTGCACCAGTATACGGTCTCAACAGATCACTAGCTACATGTCTACGCCACCCAACAACCCCTAAATAAGGCTTCATTCAAGTAGATTTCCAACGCCAGGTCTCGATCCAACACATCAAAGAGGAGGACAATGTGGTGGTAGATATGCTCTCCTGCATTATCACAGTTGCTATGCCATTAGTGATAGAAGGTCGTAACAAAGACCCAATCTACAGATCAGGAGCTCTAGCATCTACTACTGTTAGACCCATGCCCCAATCTGCAGCCATTGAGCAGGTTGTAGAAATTTTCACGTTTACACTACAGATATGCAGCATACATACTCTGTCTGCTACACTTATGCATAACAAATATTACATCCTATTTCTGTGTTTGTGTTAAGTTACATAATATAGACACACACATTCACACATGCATACACGCGTGCGCGTTTGCATCTAGATATACACTCAAGGATTTTGTCAGAATGAATCTCAGTGGATTGTTAGAAAAGAAAGTGCTCATGTTCTTTTAAATGCTAAACTGTGATAAGTAAAGACTAAATGAACTAACAAACAGATAAATATGCAAATAAAGTTAAGAAATATAAAGGCAAATTATGACTTTCAGGTTAATAAATAGTTACAGGACTGCTAGCCTATGTCATCTGCTTACCTCTCTGCTGTTGAGTAAGTATTTACCGAGCGTTGCCAATTCTGCTAAACTAATAGGGCACTAGCATTTAAACGCTCTCGCATATGTATTAGCAGACTTCTATACATACTTTTATCCTCATTTTTAAATTGTAACATTCAGCGACAGCTGACGCTTTGTGTCTTCACAAACTTTTTTTTTTAAGGTTTACTTCTATTGACACGTTACGTATAACAGTAACTCAATGATTCTCAAATTCGCACCTTCAGAAGATATGTAATAAAAGTAAATTTTACATGTTACTCCCCCTTTACTAAGCCTCACGTTCCTTACGATACCACCTCGCACCAGTCAAATTGAGATTTTTGTAAGGAAACGTATAAAATAATTATATAGTTAGACGAGTGACAAATTTCTGTGGATATTTTTTATGCTACTTTAAAAATACGTTTCCATTTTTAATAGTATTTGTCATGAAAACCTGTGTGTAATAAACGTCGTAAAAGGACGTTCACTAGTATGTAATACAACCATGGAAGGAAGTAGTACTACAGGATGGTTTTTCTTGAACTATTAAAAAAAAATTATGTTTAAAGCATTAATTATAACTAGGAATAAGAGTGTTAGCGTATGTGACATATGTGAGCATGGTGGAAGAAATGTAATCAGTTCAAGTGCTAGGAAGTTGTTTTCAAGTCATTGGGAGATTTGATGAAACCATACAGTATTGAACTGATAAGCCCTTAACTTATTTATATTGTATTACGCCCTTAACATATCGTTTATAAGCATCTGTTTATTCAATATTAAAATATTTATTAAAACTACATAATGTTAACGCAGGTGTACGTATTTTAACCACATGTGCACCATCTCCAGACACAATATAGTTTCGTACGAGATATATATATGTATCTGTGTGTATTTTATAGTTGTATTGACAAAAGTAAGTCTCAGCCCCCCCCCCGCTCACCTCCACTCCTCCTCATTTTTCTCAGCTCCCCCACAGCTCTCCATCGATTCACTCAGATATTTGCTTGTTTTTACGTCATTTTCGATCAAATTATATTTAAGTAACCTCCCCCCGCTTCTCCTCAGCTCTCCCTCCACCTCGCCTCTAAAAAATACTTATTTACAAAATATTTTACCATCTGAAATGTTCAAAAATATTTGTAATTTAGTACCCAAGTCATACCTCGTTTTTAGGGTTTTTTAAGTCTCTGATCATAGGTCCCCCTCTGTCTATTATCTCCCTCTTACTCACTATATATCTCGAAAGGACCATTATTTTCTTAAATTGACTAAACTTTTACATTTGGAATCTCTTTCTGGTCCATGTGTACTTCACCCAAGTATAAAATTCTTGATGAACTGAGGACTTTATTCACAAAAAGACATTATTCAGAAGCAAGTATAATTAAATAGACAAATACGATCAAGCTTTTGAAACAATAATTCATTCTATTAATTCAATGTTGTGACATTTTATGTGTCGTCTTAACCCATCTGTTTTTTTAAACACTTCCCACATTTTTTACACGCTTTTTTTCATGGTTCTTATGAATTATCATATATCTGTTTAAATGTAACGATGTTTGAAGTAAAATAATTTTGAATTACTGAAAAATTTTTTTCCAAACAATATTTTTAATTTCTAATTTATTTTCGAATTTAATTTGAATGAAAATTCTTTTTAGATTCTTACATCATAATAAAGCAACGTTTTATTGTCCATGAGAGAATAAAGGTTTTTTAATATACAATTCTAAGGAATCAAACCTCTATCCTTGTAATTTGTTGATAGTCATGAAAAATGCTTATACAAAGGGAGACTGTTTTCTATACAAGACAAAAGGTAATGATGATGAGGTGCCAGTATTCAATGTTATTCTACGAATATAAACTTTGCTTCCTATTTTTTCTCCCGTTATTATTTCTGGTTCTATATTATTCTTGAATATTTTTGTTATTTTTAATCTTGTGGCATTACAAAGACCGTCTAATACAGGAGTAAGGGTGAGTGATTTCCAGACACCTCTGACGTCACCATCTGGCGCCAGCGGTCGGGCCCGAGGTGAGTATTTGGTCGTGCTGTTAGAGGAGGGGCAGAAGTGGGATCCCTAGTTGGGGAGTTTTGGGGGCTTCGAGGAGTAGCATGGTTTTTAAAATCTGGTGGGGCGTTAGAAGTGGGGTGGAAAGGTGAAAACAATGAAGTCAAAGTAATACACATACAAATACAATGTAAGAACTTAAGATAATTGTTTATAGTATAAAATGTATGGTGATATAATATTAATACATATAGGTAAAGTTGTCACTGATAAATAGTGTTGTTAATCCAAGAGATTATAGTTATATACAATTTAAGTGATAAATAGAACGCAAGATGTCTAGTTTCTTGTGATATGTTTCAACGTAGGATGTATATTTTAAAATTAATCAAATTAAAATATTTCTAGACTTACGATTTTGATTACATGTTGGGGATACAACGCGCCTATTTTCTAGTTTCTTACATCTAGTAATTTTATTGTACAAATTAACTCTTATTTCATCATTAGTTGATGTAGTTCTTAAAAATATTAAACAAAACATATCAAAAATATAATTATGAGACTAAAGAAACCAAAAAATCGGTACAGAAATGACCACACACTCGAGAGTCAATACTCTGCCATTGTTGTACGTTCCAATCGTAACTGATACAGTTTCGTCTAAGTCGATCAGCATGGTGTTAGACAACGGGTGGCAACCAATAACTGTCAAAGAAGACTCCGTGTCCACTGGTATCGACATAGAACGCAACCCAATCCAGGTCTTGTGCTCTCATCTGTATTAGCTACAAGGGCACAGGGTCTCGTCCAAACAAACGGCAGCTTGTCTGCTGGAAATACCCCAACTGTCGGTGTCAGAATATGCCGTAGCGCTTTTTGTATTTGTAGTAAATTCATCTTCTCTTATTTCGGCGTATACAAATGCAGTAGAGTTCCCACTTTTTTAGATTTCCAATGGTTAATGCTTCTCTTGAGGTTCCCGACCTCTTGCGTAGCAGCAGGAGAATGACGACTGGTTTAAACATGCAGGTTTTATTATCGGCTCTTGAGTTTTTTTTTTTTTTTTACATCTAAAGCATCATCTGGTGTGGCGTCAGAGGGAATAACTTCTGTAGATGTACTGTCTTGTTGATCGAGGTTCGTAAATAATAAACACGAGCTAGAACACAGCTGAAAGCTGCCTTTTTTCGAAAACTAATCATTATCGTCAGAAAGATTTTTAAAAGATAGACAAGACTACTCTTCAAGACTTATCATTTGACAACCCAAAACTTTTTCCAGTAATTTTTGCTTTTATTACCTTGAACGTAAATGTGAAGAGCACTTCTTGCTATGTTACGTATAGCGCTATCTACGTTCTCCATATTAGCTTTACCATCAAACCACTCGAGTCCATAAAAATAACAAGTTAAATAACTATTCGTAGCTAAAAGTTCTGACGTCAATTCCGTAGAATTGTAGGGTGGTTTTATAATCCAATGTAAACTAAAGTTACAGTCGATACCCATCACGGCGATTTCTTTTGGTAAAAAATCACCATTTTTATTGTAAAATGCTTAAATATCTACGATAAAATTAACTTTTTCCATGATTTTTTGTCAGCAACCACGTCCACTGTCTTAAATGGTACGTGGCATACTGATCGTTCGACGTAAGATTAGAGATTACGAGATGAGGAAAAAAGATTTGTAACAGCGCTTAAGTGGTAGTGAATGTGAGAAAAGGAGTGATGGGGGTAGTGGTGGTAGTGGTGGCACAAGGAGGTAATAAATGAGTGGAAAAAAGGCTTTTTGGCGTTAAAATCCATAACTATCTGACGGTTTGAGTCTATTTCTAACATGTTGTCAAATTCTGAGTAAAGAACGCAATTTATCGTTTTTGTCAAACTCGTCTCAAAATGTTCTTTTATTCTGACAGACCCATTTTTTACTAAATTCCAATGACGTGCAAAAAGTGTGGACAAATCTTGTGTAAGATCAAATGCAAAAAGACAATACTCTTTTGGATAATCTTTTCTGTGTACGTTGTTTCCCTCGTTCATGACATGTATTCCGGAGCCAGAAAATAGTGTCTCAAAGCTTCAACGTACACAGATCTACTTCCTGTAAAAATGAATTGTAATGGTTTGCTTAGAATTTGTACTTCATCAACGTATGACGAAAAATTGATAGAGTAATTTTGGAAATTAAAGGGATTAAGTTTTCTGTCCCCGTCTAAAGCTTTGTTGTCGACAAAACCTAGTATTATTCTTTTTTTTAACTGTTCAAGAATAACGTTTTCTAAGCAGTCGTCTGTAATACCACTGTGCACAGTAAAAGGTTTAACTTCCACACGAGTGATTGAATATTTTGCAGTAGTACTTGCTAAAGTTTTTGCATGTGCAATCAAAACGTTGGGGCTTACTTTTACTCGTCATACAAGAAGTGTTGCTTCGGTAATAATGACTGAATAATTACTTGTAGATGCATCCATTACAGAAAATGCATTCTTCAAACAAACCAGATGTAGACGAACTTCGACAGCATTTAATAAAAGTTTGTCTTGATTAAACACATCGCAATTCAAATCCATCAAGTCCACTGTCATACCATCCTTAACATACTCTTGACGTTTTGCGAGGGATATATTTTTTTCTGATCCAGGTAGTTCATCCATCTCACCAGCTCCATCAGTTTCCCAAATGCTCGAGGACAAGTGAGAGGTTTTTGCTTCAGGTCCGTAATTTAATAGTGTTTTCAAAGTATGCTCTGTACGGGTAAGCATTGTAGGAGGGGTCACTAGTTTTTGATTGAAATAAACATTAACTTGATTTAATATAGAGTGTCAGAAATTGTTTACTGGAGCCACAGATGCATTTGTATCCTTGTCGTAAGGTATTAATTTCACATTCACCCTCAGCATTGTGTGAGCGAGGTCCAAATTATCCTCATTTTAAGAGCTTATGACAAACTCTATCGGACTTTTGTCAGTTCATGATGAAACAGGTTTATAATAAACCCACCGACTTGCCTTTAACGCTGTCTGAGTAAGAGCAAAAGAACATAAATCCAACTCACTCTTGAGACACGGATCAGTGTGGCTGTGCAAAAAAGACATTATTTATATTCAACCAAAAATATCAATCACCTTAGATTTCTTTCTTTTCTGCCCTTTCTTTACTCTTTTTACAGTTAACATGCCTAATTTTCTTACTATTTTCGTTTTTCCCTCCTTTAATTTTATTCTTTTTAACAACATTTTTCTTGCGTCCAAGTTTTGTCACTCGAGATGTTTTCTTTTCAGTACGAGTCGTAGAAATGTGATGGGTAGCACTTCAGCTACGAGATGGCGCTCGACGTTCGTACGGTGAAACATTATGTCCAGATCTTTTCATTAATCCAACAAGTTTTTCTGTTGCCTTACGTTTAAAGTTTATACCTGATTCGGTTGCACGATTTGTCAATGCATCTTTAAATGGCAAATCACGTTGACCAATGTTATCAATTATATTCACACCAGCTGGAAAATCTTCTTTTCCAATAGCGCGCACACCCTTAGTTATACATAGCATAGCTGTGCAAAAAAGCCCTGTGAAAAAAGAGCCTAAGCCATGAACTCTGTGCCCATGCGAACCAGTAAACACATGCTTGACACATCCACCTCCACCACCGTACTGAGAATGATACACATCGTAAAAACTCATTTTGTACTACGATTCTAAAAGAACACTTTCTTAAGATGTAATACCACCATCAGTGTCCCAAACTCGAATGCTATCGTTTTACCGAATTGGTCACTTATATCTATATCGATTATATGAAATCTATTATTAAGGAGGGGTACATATACAACAGGCGCATACCTATTGACGATTGTACTACCAAAATAAACTTCTTAAGCATCCAAGTTAACTATTTGTAATAAAGGAGCAAACGTGTCCCCAACCATACATGGTTCACATATATTAGAGTAAATAAAAAGATGCTCTGACACTGCTCTTGACATGCTTGCTGACTGTTTACCGTGAACATTCTGTAATCATCCTTTATTTCTGCACAATCTTTTTCGATATAAATTATTTCTTCTTCAGATTCTAAAATGCGTTATATTGCGTTCGATAACGATGGTGATTGTCTACCGTTATTAACTTACAAATGTTTTATTATAAATGAAAACACTGTTCCTTTTTTCTAAGGACGGTACCCTAATAAATACAAATCCACCATTCTTGTTATTAATTAACTTACGTTGATATTCTTCATCTTCAGAGATATATTCCATCCATTTGATGTTTATTGCTTCACATAAGCTATTTATTGAGTCGTATGTGCCATGTTAAAAACGACACTCTGTTTTATCCTCAGGTGCACTGAGTAAAGCGTCCTCTCAAGTAACATGTAAAATAGTGCACGGTACGTGAATCTCAGTAATTTCAACCTCCCATTTTCTACACAGCTTGATTTCTTTTGATAATTAAGTAGAAAAATTTGTTGTAGTGTTATTAGGAAAATATTTTATACTGCTGTTGCTTGCCAAAGTAATTATAAAATCGTTATGAACCATCTCTCAAGTCTCTTTCAAAAATCCAAGAATTAAACTTTTCTGGATAACCCACCCAACTAACAAAATGTTGTTTGTCTCTTCCCTTTCCTTTAATTTTAATTGATTTTTCAATTTTATGCTCCTGATCTAATACTTGCTATTGAGCGACTGGGCTAAGCTTTTCAGGAAAAAAAAATCTCTCAGTACTTTTAACATCCAAATCATGCAAGTAATATGTGTATAAATTCTGTCTTTCGGTAACACCGACAATTTTAAATATTTTTTAACTCCAGGATTTCACGGTACCTTTTTCGAATACGTTTTTCTCACGACTATACGCACGTAGTCTTTAACTTAATACTTTGATTTAGCTTGACGATTCTGACGATATTTTTGCTTTTGTGTTCGTGAGTTTATTAAATTTTCTCCCGCAACGTGCGTAGTTACTGCGCTGGGTGCTAGCTTGATTGTAGAGTGGGGTGATTTATTGTCCCCATCAATTAAATCTTGTAGTATATCGATGTAGCAGTATGTATTTTTATATGTAAAATATCTGTCCACACGTTCCTTGAGTGTTCGTATAAAACGCTCTACTACAGCTGCTTTAAGGTCAGGGTTACTCACAATTGAAAATTTAATTCCAATATGCTTTAAGAATTGTTGGAACTCGCTTCGTTTGGACTATTTTTGAAAATCAATAGTGTTTACTATCGAAAATTTTTTTAAAAGCTGTGGTAACTTCACAGCAAGTTTTATCACGTAATGGTTGAGCTCATACAAATGTACTCAAAACATCTATTACAACGAGAATGTACGACATACCACTGTTATAGTTTTTGATAGACGTCAATTAAATGAGATCAACCTCCTACAAGTCATGCAAAGCGTTGACATCTTAAAAAATGCGTGGAAACTTACGTCAAAAAGTTTTGTGTAACGTGTAAATGTCTTATCTCTCCAACCATTTCTTCATTTTATCTGATGAAACATTTTCATTTAATCTTATTAAGTTTCTAGCCCGGGTAAAACCAGCCTCATGACTGGGCATAAGGTGTTGTTTTTCCAATGCGGCTATTTTTTCAAAATCCAAGCCACTGTTCGCCTTCTACTCCTCCGCCCTTTTGCAAAGGTGTAGATGTCTAGGATGGACTATTGATGTTACTTTTAATAATTTTATTCTCTTCAATAGTAGTTTCCCCAAATGATTAATATGCTTCACTGCCGTATTTACTCAACAATTTATCAGTAATATCGTCATAGTCACGATCTATCTTCTCTCTAGAATTGAATAATTTTTGACAAGTCTTTGATAAAGTTCCGACTCGATTGACGTTACAAATCTCCCACAGGTCATCATTTCCTACAAACTCTCAAGGAGTAACGATCTCATGCAACATATTACCAAATTTTTTTCTACCCACAAATTTGACTGTTTTCCTGCGTATTGTCATATCATTTATTAAGTCAATAATAATAAAACATTGTATTTTTTTACCACCAATGGTCATAACACCCTTACTATTCCAACTCATTTTACGGTTGTTCTTTTTTCAATAATTTATAAGTAATTTACACTTGTTTTGATATGCTTTAGGTATGGTTTTCGGAATTATAGCATCACTCATTCGATTATTTGCATCTGTATCATATTTTTCCTCGTCTTTTTCCGTTGATACGTATGGATTTCTTTGTTCATCTATGAAATGAAAGTATCTTTGTAAGACTCTTAAATATTTTTTAGATGTTTCACATTTGTCGTTGAACGAAAGAATTTGTTTCATTTCATCACCTAAACAACTGAGGCTGTTTCCAACAGTTTGTGTAGACTGTAAAACTCGTTGCGATAAAAAATCGTTAGTAGCAGTAGAAACAGGTATTACAGCTTCATGGAGGAGTCCCACATTTTTACTGTGTATTCTTTTGAGCTGTTCTTTGGAAATTAAACCTTTTTTTTTGCTTTTTCCTTACCAGTTTAAATCATTTTATGTCATAAAGCTCTTGTTATTATTGAGCCTAACACTACTTGAAGTATAAATTGCAAGAAACCCTTCCCTTGTTATACAATAATTTTTTTTTTATCCAAGAATCTTCATTGTCGCAGTCTCCTTCCTTCTTTTTTTTTTTTTTTCTTAGAAACTACTTTTCTCAACACATTTTAAAATTTTTTCAACTTTGCCTTTTGTAATTTTTCAAAGAAACAACACCTTTGAGCACATTTAAAACATACTCGCAAATACAATGAATTAATTTTTTATCGGCTTTTTTTTATAATGCAACACGCTGATCTTTATTTAAATGCTCGAGAGCTTCTAATAATTTCATATGTTTTTTTTTGGACGGTATCTTTGAAGAAAACGAGGAGTTTTAGGACCTATGACTATTTCGTTGACCAAAGTGTTGACCTGTTATCCATTGTCATGGAGATGCTTCCATCGTTCAAACAAAGCTGAAGATACAAACTCACTGACCAGTAGTTTGAACGAAATATTATTTTTTACCTTAGGCGATGTAAGTATAGCTACTCTGTACGTATTTTGATAAATATACATACTGATACTTATCATTAGGAAATAGCACGTACGGAATCTAAACTCGTCCAGTGTGTCCTGCTTACAATAAAACATTAAATACCCATGTCCCTTTATTGTTACATCCTGATAGGCTTTTTGTACGAATTTAGGATCTTCGGGAAAAATTTGTCTTGCCAAGTGTTGTATTTGAGCACGATCATGAGAATTTTTAAACACAACAATATACGAAGCGTTGAGACTTACATCACGCGAATGAGTAGACTTGTGAAAAATATTTTAAGGTATAAATACCAATAACACTTTTGTTTTCATGATGACTCTCTTTTGTGAACAAATCCACCACAACATTGTTTGATGATTTATGCGTTAAATCATCAATGACGAGTAATTTCTAACGTTGTGGATCGTTTGAATAACTTTCGGGTTTTGGTAGTCCTTCGCGAAATTCAGTTTGTTGACCATTTTTTAAAAAGTTTTTATTTTTTTAACTATCTTGCCACTCTGCGTCGTAAAATAAAATTCCATCGAATGGTAAACTTGACAATTCATCGATAAAATTTAATAATCTTTTGACAAAAACGGTCTTACCACACCCTGTAGGACCTTAAATCATACTCGTCCATGGATGCTGCCAGCGCGTATCCATCGCGTTGTTAGAACTAAACTACGCATGTTAGTATAACTGACTTGATAAAAGTGTATTAATTTACAAATTATGAAAAATGAAAAACCCATTCGTAACAGTGGTGGTGGCGGCGACGACGGCGGTGGGGATAATGGTATAGCTGATTCACCTCGGGGAGTCGAGCTGACCGAGAGAGCGCACGCGTATCATGTAGCTGCATCCCTCTAGCTAAGAAGCGTTGTCCCTCTTTTCATCCCACTCTTTTTAAGCTTGACTTAACAGAGGGATCTCTCATTTTGAGCTTTTCTCACTAGGTCAGTCTTAAACCTGAAAAGCACGCTATGTGCGTTCTTATATTTTTCCTCTTTTAAAGATCTTATCCTTACGAGTTTAAAGGGTTGAATTGCTTTCTGAAATAAAATATGACGTCGTCTCGAAACACAAGACAACGTGATAGTGACAAATTAGTGGGTCTTACAAAAACTGTACGGATCTCGTTCTTTTACACACCATCTTCGTTCTACATTCAAGTAATTGACGAAGATTCTGATTATAAAGTTTTGAATTCGGAAATGCAAGAATATTACGGTGAAAAAAAATCTGACATTATTTGTCAAAAGTCATCAACCTCAGAAAGACAAACAAACTTACCTTTTTTACAAAAGTTAAGACAAATGCGTTTTATGTCATGTATAGTTAATGTAACTTTGTGTGTAATATTATTTCAATAATGCAGAAAAATATTGTTTGTACAGCCTTGCATGCATATAGCAATAAATATCAATAACAAATGAAGACATTGTATGGCAGAAGGTGAAATCAGATGTAAAATGATTGATGTAGGAAAATCTTTTGATATATCGCAATCTGCGATAGAGTGTAATACAGTTATTTATGAGTTGGAACAAAGTTTTTTACGAAGTTTACCGCCTCAAGCAGTCTTATGTGGATTAGGAAATATTTTACTAATATCGTGGTTAATAAGTTCTCTTTGAACCGATCTAGCGTGTATGCTTTTTTGTCGAGCAGTTAAAAATAGAACCTTAAAGGCTTTTTTTTATGAACGAAGAATAAATTTATAATAGTTTTAACATTTTTCTTACCAGTGATACAATAAATAGATTAACCATTTATTGAAACACCATGCTGTGTGCATTTGATACGGCAGGAGTTAATTCTACTGGATTTCATCACCCTATTTGGCCTAGTTACTTACCTATCGGTTTTATCCGTTGAGTTCATGTTTCATCATCGTCACCTTTTTTTTCTACAAGGAAAAATTTATGAAATAATGATCAAAATTATGAAAAAACTGTAAAAATCATTTATGCTAGAAAATAAAAAATTTTGTACTTATTTGTGTTTTATTACTTATAAATTACAGGAATTTGATATTAATATACATATTTACACAACAAATAGATCTTTCTAAACACTACTTGCCATTTTGTATTCGAAATGTATAAGCGAAGTTAAAATGTTTTAAAAATATTTGTCTGTTGCTAACGATGTTTTGTTTTGAAAACATACTTATATTTTTTTTCATTCGATACAGAATTTATTAGTCGCACAATAAGCGTTCAAATCTTATAGGCTTATAAATAGAACAACCCCCTATCAACCAACCTTTAAACTCTTTTTGGTATCTATTAGATATACCAAATTTTATCGACTTAATTTCATTTTCTTCTGTGATGTTTATAATATCAGAAACAAGTATGTTTAGAAATTTGTTATAATCATGATACTATCCACTTTTCACCCTTTCCTTATGACATTTTTTTTCTCATGTAAAACCGTTTCCGCATCCGATTTGCATTAAATACATACAGCTTTATGCATTTTACCAAAGATAATGACATTAAATAATATATTGCTCTTATATTTTAATCTTCGTACAAATTTTAGTAATGTATAAAACTCATTTATTTTTCTTTTATTTTTTAGTTCGTATGAATTGTAAAGCATGCTGTGCCATGCCAACCCTGCCAAAGATTTTTGAAAATCAGCGTAGTGTTTACAATCTAAAGTACAATTCAGTATTAATTAACATGGACAAATATAAGCTCCTTTGTTGGAAAAATGCGAAGCATCGTATAAACCTAGTAAAAATAAAAAAATGTTACGAATAAATACTTCAATCGTTTCTAAAAATTATTCAATTTTCCTATAACCAAATGGGTAAGACCGTTTTCTATCAATGAAAACACGTTTTCTTAAGACAATTTCACACGTTTTATCTTCGATACGTGTTACGACGTCGTGTGTGTTAATTTTTCTCATCATAGAGTTTTATGTAGTTATAACGTTATTTTTATTTTCTTTATTCTCATAATCGCTATTATTTTGAACTTTTTTCTCAACCATCAAGGCAATCGTATCAAAGTTAAGTTTTAACGTATTTTGTTAATTGACACACATAACTTTTACTTTACATATCTCATGCGTCTCATCTTTTAGGACACGTACACGATAACCATAAAACTTTTGTCCTCCGGACACAAAAGTTTCTATACAAGAACCCTCTTTATACACCTTCAACTCCTCTGTTAGTCGGCCTAATAACGATCGTGTGGGTGGATTATATTCCTCGAGATCTTTAGTGTTAGTTACAAAAATAATCGAATCAGTGTCGTAATATAACACTCTTTCGCCTAAATTTTCTAAATAGGATAACATTTTAATCGTGCTTGAGCTGTGGTGTAAGCAGCTATAGCTACATTTGTACAGGGGGACAAAAGTGCCGCTTCGTCCTTGTACCTCCATGTGACGTACATAACATTATCGTTTGCTGGAAGACAATGTTTAACGTAAATTTCTTTATCCAATAACAGCTTTGATAACAATTTGTAATCATTTACTATGGTCGTTCTTAGAAGATTTCCGCGTTGACCAAATTTACCCCAAAAACTATTTAAACCAAAGTTGGCTACAGATCGCAAGCCAGCATTTTTTAAAATTCTATTTCTACCTATTTTTATTTTTTCCGTGTTTTTGTAAGGAAATTTTTCTGTCATACATATGTATGGGTACAAGGAATATACGTCCAAATAATTTATTTTCTTATTTCCTTGAGCGTCATATCACGTAACAGTAGTTCCTGTACGGCGTTCATAAAAAGCGTCTCTTGGGTTTAAGATATTATTTTGAGCTATCGGGTGATTTTTGACAAAATTAAAAAGTTCTTGATTTTTTTCCAAATGTCAGTCGCAATCACATTCCCACATCTCAATGACAGTGTAGCTGTATTCTTGTGTTCTCAGGGTCATTTTAAATGTATTTTCATAACGCTTCGAATAGCTTTCGAAATTTTTTAGTTTCTTCGTTCGCTTATCGGGGTTACAACGCGGATACCGATGAAAATAACAACCTTGAAATAAAAAAACTGTACCCTTAGAATTTTTTCTCCGGCTATAGGTTTTAAAAAACCATCGACTACTGGTCCTCATATTACTCGATATTCCAATGAACGTCCTGCATTGATTATTCCAATATTTCTGATTTTTTCCTCATACAATAACCATTTAATTGATTTTTCTGAAAATTGACCCGAGCGTGTATATTCGTTTTCTGAAATAATAACTATTGTATCATTTTTTTAAAAATTTTTTCTTAATACAAATAAGTTAGCGCTTGCAATTGTTACGCTTTCTACAAAAAGATCAACGTTTCCGACTTTGAGATATATTTTTCTAAAAGCTTCTGTACATGGTTGACGCAATATTTTAACATCTTAAATGAAATAATCTACTAAATCCTTCTGCATGACAAATTCTTTTTTTTCCTTAATAATTTGGTCATACCAAAGTACAAACTCTTGACGATCTTTTGAACTCATTGAGCCTGGTGAACAAGTTCAATCACCGGATACGGTCCTTTCTAATAAAAATTCTCTTTGCCCTTACATTTTATGAAATTATACATCAAGTTAAAGGTTTTTGGTAATTCTGCTAATTTCATTGGTACATAATTGAGACTATCGATAAATTTGGGGTTTTCAATGCTCATTTGTATGATATTTCATTCGTTCAAAATGACGTTAGCAGTTTTGTTTTTAGAAACAAGTTATTTTAAAATGAATTGAGAGTCAAACGATTTTGCATTGTATGCTATACATATAAAGAAAGAAGATGTTTTACTTTTTTCTCGTATAGCAGAGTCAACAAACATTTTTTTTAATTCATCACCTTGAAAAATTATTTCTTTTACACCACAAAATTCACCAATGGATGATTCTAAATCCATACAGCCATCACATCGAATTGGAGCTAAACATAAAATCAGTACATGTATGCGTATTTTTACCGCATCGTCAACAGTTTCATCCTGACGCGTCTCAAAATTATGAAAAATAAAGCAATCTTTTTTCTTGAAATTTTTCTCTTTTACAGCTTCAATCGTACACGATTCATTTAAATCATGTATAGTCTTACACTGTCCACAGTATTTTTTTCCACACTCGTGTTTTTCCTTTGCTAGGTTATAAAATTTTGCACAAAAGCTACACATTTTTTAGGTATCGCATACAGATCTTTTGACAGATCTTTGGACTGCCCAATGTATTTTCTTCGTGCATATGAACCTAGACGTTTATGATTCTTAAAACATTCTCTATTATAAAAAGTACGCCCACAGTCATCAAATTTAATTGTTTTTATTTCGGAAGTATTATTATTACAATTAGGGTTTGCATTACATGCCATGCAAACAAAAGGACACGAATAATTTACTATTTGTCTGCATGTTTTATTACATGGTAAGCAGAAAAACATGTTTGTTTCGATTGCTAAAAAGTTTAAAAGTAAATTATAATATTTAATATTATTGTAATACATTATAATGAAAAATGAACTGTAATATAATGGCATATCTTTTGACCTGTCATTAATTAAAGCCGTGCCAGTCCCAAAGTGCTTATAGTCAAAAATGCGAATGGCTATGTTTTTTCGTAAAAATATTTATTAAACTTTACAATTTCTGAATATTTAGAAGCATCTGTATTTTTTTTAACTATATCACTATCCTTTAACAGTTTTAGAGCTGTTCGCTTTTGCTCTTTTTTATTTTTAATACTTTTTCACTGTTTCTTATATTTGACAGTGTCATTTTCATTTGTATAAGCCTCGCCGCAAACAAGAGCCCTCGCTAGACATAAATTATCATTATTTTAAATACTTAATAGCCCTTTATTTACTACATTTTTTATAATTTCTACGAAGGTACTCAACCCTTGAGGCACTTGTACGTAACTATGTTCCTTCAACAATCATATTTTGTAAAACATCAAAAATTCTCTTACTCTGTTCACTTTTTCCAAACAGTTTTAGAAAATCTTCGGCCGTGAGTGCGTAAAAAGGTCTATAATATAAACCTACAGCACTGTCAGTCAATCCGTCTGATTCCAATGACCCTCCTACTAAATAATTATGTTGGGAATCATGGTTTCTTATCATATCTACAAATTCTTCCATAACGAAAGCTAACCAACCATTTATTTCACCCAGTGTTACAACATTTTCATTCAGGGGTAGCATCTTAAACGTAATAAGACGCCCTGTTAATCTAAACGCCTTAATATATTTTTCTACATCGCTCATTATATTAATAAATTCTCTACCGTTTAGTCCACGATCCTCTGGAACAACTTTTTCTATGTGTACGTTCGTAAAACCACCACCTTTTTGCACCAGATCACAAGCACAGTTATATCCACACTAAACTTTTCTACTCACTTCACTTATTTCCGGAGTCGTACATGTTTTTTGCTGCTACTGCTGTTCATCCTGAGGCTGTTGTTGTTGCTGTTGTTGTTGCTGCTGTTGTTGTTAAGGCTGTTGTTATTCAATTTTTTTTGTGGACCACTTGGTTCTGAATCAGTCAGCTTTGCCAAAATAAAAAAGTTTTTTTCATTCTATATTTACAATAAACTACGCTAACAATGATTTATTAAATGAGATTATTTATTTACCTTTATGTGCTGCAAGATAACAATTTTTTTTTTGCATTCTCGATGGACCAGCCTTGAATTCGTCATCGTTCTCGATATTTCTTGTCCTATTTCCAATGACCTGTGTAGAAGTCATCGGACTTAGCGTCAGTGACGGCGAGGAAAAAAANAAAAAGAGTAAGATAACTTTTGAGTAGGAATAAGCAAGTTTTACTGTACCATTTTGTGTTTCTTATTTTACTTGCATCAAATATGTAATTTTATGTGATGAGCTTGCGTTGCGTGTTGATATGCAAACAGAATATTCTTACAATAAATAATATAAAATTATATAAAAAGTAATGTAAAAATTACTCTGATTTAAAGTGATAAAATTTATCGACTTACTTTTTCGTAGTGGTCAAACAATGGCTTTCAACAGCCTCTGTTCCGTGAGTTGAGTGGTTAACTTTTGGCTACCACAACCACAGTAATGTGGCTATTCTTTACACAAATGTCATACAATACACTTGACTCACTGTCAGAAATAAGCCCCCAGAATAAATTCCACAGCACCTCTTTAAGTTCTTGCACTGATGCATTCGGTAGCACCTTATTAATATAAACTACCGGGTATTCCAATTTAATCACGTCATAAAGTGCAAATTCATACATGACACACTGCAATTCTACAGCCCTCAATTTTTCAATCATCGAATCCATGATAAATGCGCGCACTCCTTTTTTTCAACGGCTAAGAGAATATTATTTTGGCTACGAGTGCCTGATAGAAACTGACTCTCCCTTCTGGTCTTAAGTAACTCACTTACTCTGTATCTTCTCTTCTTTTACCCTACTCTAGAGAAAAATGCATGGAGTGGGGAGTATGAAAGTCATATAAACAGTGAGTAAAACAAGTCCCTTGATTTTCATACATTTTTTTAAAAAGCTTGTAAAAATTTGACTTTGACTCAAAAGAAAGCCACGTACTAGTAATTCTCAAAGCTCTGCATCTTCTCCTGTTTCACTATACCCGTGAGAAAAATGCTAAGATGAAAGTATATAAAAATCACATAAGCAATGAGTAAAGCCAAGCCCTTGATATTCGTAGAGTTTTTAATAATTTTTGAAGAGCTCGTAAAAATTTGACTTTGACTCGAAAGAAAGCCACGTACTGGTATTTCCCAAAGATCTGCATCTTCTCCTGTTTCACCATACCCATGAAAAAAATATTAAAATGGGAGTATATAAAAATCACATAAGCAATGAGTAAGGCCAGTCCCTTGATATTTGTAGAGTTTTTAATAATTTTTCAAGAGCTCGTAAAAATTTGACTTTGACTCGAAAAGAAAGCCACGTACTAGTATTCCCCAAAGCTCTGCATCTTCTCCTGTTTCACCATGCCCATGAAAAAAATGTTAAGATGGGAGTATATAAAAATCACATAAGCAATGAGTAAGGCCCGTCCCTTGATATTCATAGAGTTTTTAATAATTTTTCAAGAGCTCGTAAAAATTTGACTTTGACTCGAAAGAAAGCCACGTACTAGTATTTCCCAAAGCTCTGCATCTTCTTCTGTTTCACCATACCCATGAGAAAAATGTTAAAATACGAGTAAATGAAAATCACACAAACAATAAGTAAAGCCTGTCCTTTGATATTCGTAAAGTTTTTCATGATTTCTTGAGAGCTCATAAAAATTTGATTTTGACTCGAAAGAAACCTGCAGACACTTGTTTCATAGAGTAATGTTTTACTTTTTACAACTCTAAAGTAAAAAGTGATATGTGATTACTATTGATACAATTGGAGGGCTTATTATCTGTTTAGGTATACGTTGTAGCACTCATATGGTTTCTGTACGCAACGGCAACATTCTACGAGTTTATGACTTTAGGTCCCANTCACTGAAATTAGTAACAATAAAATTATATAAAAAGTAATGTAAAAATTACTCTGATTTAAAGTGATAAAATTTATCGACTTACTTTTTCGTAGTGGTCAAACAATGGCTTTCAACAGCCTCTGTTCCGTGAGTTGAGTGGTTAACTTTTGGCTACCACAACCACAGTAATGTGGCTATTCTTTACACAAATGTCATACAATACACTTGACTCACTGTCAGAAATAAGCCCCCAGAATAAATTCCACAGCACCTCTTTAAGTTCTTGCACTGATGCATTCGGTAGCACCTTATTAATATAAACTACCGGGTATTCCAATTTAATCACGTCATAAAGTGCAAATTCATACATGACACACTGCAATTCTACAGCCCTCAATTTTTCAATCATCGAATCCATGATAAATGCGCGCACTCCTTTTTTTCAACGGCTAAGAGAATATTATTTTGGCTACGAGTGCCTGATAGAAACTGACTCTCCCTTCTGGTCTTAAGTAACTCACTTACTCTGTATCTTCTCTTCTTTTACCCTACTCTAGAGAAAAATGCATGGAGTGGGGAGTATGAAAGTCATATAAACAGTGAGTAAAACAAGTCCCTTGATTTTCATACATTTTTTTAAAAAGCTTGTAAAAATTTGACTTTGACTCAAAAGAAAGCCACGTACTAGTAATTCTCAAAGCTCTGCATCTTCTCCTGTTTCACTATACCCGTGAGAAAAATGCTAAGATGAAAGTATATAAAAATCACATAAGCAATGAGTAAAGCCAAGCCCTTGATATTCGTAGAGTTTTTAATAATTTTTGAAGAGCTCGTAAAAATTTGACTTTGACTCGAAAGAAAGCCACGTACTGGTATTTCCCAAAGATCTGCATCTTCTCCTGTTTCACCATACCCATGAAAAAAATATTAAAATGGGAGTATATAAAAATCACATAAGCAATGAGTAAGGCCAGTCCCTTGATATTTGTAGAGTTTTTAATAATTTTTCAAGAGCTCGTAAAAATTTGACTTTGACTCGAAAAGAAAGCCACGTACTAGTATTCCCCAAAGCTCTGCATCTTCTCCTGTTTCACCATGCCCATGAAAAAAATGTTAAGATGGGAGTATATAAAAATCACATAAGCAATGAGTAAGGCCCGTCCCTTGATATTCATAGAGTTTTTAATAATTTTTCAAGAGCTCGTAAAAATTTGACTTTGACTCGAAAGAAAGCCACGTACTAGTATTTCCCAAAGCTCTGCATCTTCTTCTGTTTCACCATACCCATGAGAAAAATGTTAAAATACGAGTAAATGAAAATCACACAAACAATAAGTAAAGCCTGTCCTTTGATATTCGTAAAGTTTTTCATGATTTCTTGAGAGCTCATAAAAATTTGATTTTGACTCGAAAGAAACCTGCAGACACTTGTTTCATAGAGTAATGTTTTACTTTTTACAACTCTAAAGTAAAAAGTGATATGTGATTACTATTGATACAATTGGAGGGCTTATTATCTGTTTAGGTATACGTTGTAGCACTCATATGGTTTCTGTACGCAACGGCAACATTCTACGAGTTTATGACTTTAGGTCCCAACAACTAACAGTTTCTATGCAAACATCCCTTTAACAAAAAACGTGAGATAGTAAAAAAGGATAGAAGGAGGAAGAGAGAGAGAGAGAGTGAAGAAGGATAGAGCGTGAGATCTGAAAAATAGTCAGTCCCATTTTTTCCGCTACCCAATCCTTCTTTCGTACTGTATCAGCAGTCACGCAACCGATACGTTAACACAACCCCTAGCAATCGTAACTAACGTATTTCATCATCGCAAGTGCTTAGCGCTAAAGTAGTGACTAGTGCAAAAAAAATTTTGTAACGTTTGAAAATGGCGACGGCACACAGTGGGAAAATTTGCATTTTTTTGTATCAAAATCGTAAATCTCGAGACAGGATAAAGATATCACTATGATTTTTTTCATCTTACAGGTAATTGGACTAGGTATACAAAAAAACTGAAGGCAATCGCGTAATATAAACATTGGAAAAATTACTATAAAAAAATAAATTCTTTATAAACTTCCTGTTTTCAATACAGTTTTCTAGAAATTTACCACAAGAGGGTCTTTGGGGTTGCTGATCACGATTCTGAAGTTAGTTTTTGGAAATTTTAAAATGGCCGATTTAATATGGCGGCAAGAAATTGGGAATTTCATGAAAATTTAAATTTAATTGTTTAAGTTATTGTTTGGTTTTAAGGTCTCTGATAACAAACCTGAGAGTAGTTTTTTTGTAAATTTAAAATGGCCGATCTAATATGGCGGCAAAAAACCGGGAATATTATAAAAATCTGAATTTAATTGCTTAAGTTGTTATTGTTAGGCCTTTGGGTTCTCTGATTACGAACCTAAGATTAGTTTTTTTGTAAATTCAAAATGGCCGATCCAATATGGCAGACAAGAATCGGGAATATTATAAAAATTTGAACTCATTTGTTAAAGTAGTTATTGTTTAAGTTGCTTATACGAAATTTAAGGTAAGACTAGTAATGAAAAAAATGGTTGATTCAAAATGGCCGACAAAATTATGCATTTTTCTAAATTAAAGTAAATTTATTTTTTTTAATAATATACGTACGTTAAGAGTTATATTCACATGCTATAATCTCCTATAGAGGTATGTACGTATTGCCTAAGCTAGGGCTTGCGTAACATCAGTTGTATGCACGAAATTTAAAATGTCCAATCCAATATGGCGGACGAAAATGTCTATATAAAATGTCTGAATATAAAATTGGTTTGTAACTACCATTAAAGTTTTTTTTTATTGTCCATAGCGAATTTGAGGTCTGATCCATGTGTTACCATATATACGATTTAATATGGCGAAAACAATCGTAACATTGTTTAAATTTTAATACAAATTTTGAGGTTAAAGAAAAGAAAGAATTACAGTTCGTTCGCGAACTTTAATATATGTAGATTCAGATAAAAAGTTAGGGTTAGATACTGCAAAATCCTACACAAAATTTATTTTGTGTATTTTTTATAAGTAAATACAAATTATGACTCACTAGACAAGCCAGAGGCACTTTATGCGTTCTTCTTAAATTTTGCATAAATTTGAAACGTTTTCCGGCTATTTATATTGCTGAAAAAACACGCATTATACGTAACCTGTATATTTGCATTACTGGTGCATTAAGGATTATTAATATTTTTTTTTTTTTCCTGTTTTCTAATCAAGAATAAGTTAATATACAAGTTTGTACAAATAAACTTTGACATAACTATGTTGTAAAAATTACAACTTAAAACTTTAGCTATATTATTATCTTTTTCATCCACGGTTTATCTTGTATATAGTCATGTAAACATTCCCAGCCAATCACATGACGAATAAACGACTTTATACGAAATAACTTACCTTTTTGAGATAGGGTTTTTGATTGCACTCATGAGTGTTTTTTCTCAACTCGAAAGAATTGACTTCAAAATTAGGCAGTTGTAAGCGGTTTTTCATTATTTGTAATGTACAACAAGTTAGGATGAATCTTAAAGCTCAAATTATAGTAAGTCAAGTTTAAAATAGTAGCACTTACTTGCATTACAAGCATATGCTCAATTTATAGTTCAGCATTTAATAAGATTCTACTAGCGTGATGGCAGTTTATGACTATGGTAGTTGGTAAAAAGTATTTTTTCTTTCTCTACAAATTTAAATCATGCATATTGGTATCCCTGGATCATTGTGTATGAAAAAATTAGTAGAGAAAAAATTTATATGACTGTGCATAAAGCAAATGAATTTAAAAAAAAATTTTTTTTTAACAACTACGTACCTCAACTGCCACCTCGCTAATAGAATCTTATTAAATGCTGAATTAAAAAATCAGCATATGCTTGTAACGAATGTGAGTGCTAGTAAAAATTTGCTGCTTTTCTAAAAAGAGTAAGATAACTTTTGAGTAGGAATAAGCAAGTTTTACTGTACCATTTTGTGTTTCTTATTTTACTTGCATCAAATATGTAATTTTATGTGATGAGCTTGCGTTGCGTGTTGATATGCAAACAGAATATTCTTACAATAAATAATATAATATTAGGACAAAAAATAAATTAAATAATATTCAAGCTTTGCATTAAATATTGGTAAGTTCGGATTTTATTAATATATCTTTAATTAAATCTAAAAACTCTTTACAAATCAAATATGCATTACAACTAGTTTTTACTTTCACAAGTACATTTTTCCGTTTTTTTTTAATGCTGGTTTAAACTGGAAGGCTTTCTGCTTCTGTAATAGTTTAAACTGTGAAAGGATATAAAACTTATAACATCGACTTAGGCTTTCAGATTCTAAAATTTTATGTACGAATTTTGCTTAGATGAATACAAATGCGTACATTTTGGGTATTCGCATAAGCCTATGTCATAGTCTTATTGTCAATAAACATTACAACAGACAATAAGCTCAAATGTTAAAGGAGGCCGGCCTTGAAAAAAATAAAAAATAAGCATTATTACCGGTCGAAAACGGAGAAGCAACGAAGGAACGTCTCGAATGACTGTACCTTGACATGCATTGGGAATTGGAACAGTTGCTGAGAATAACATATCTGTTTTAGAGTTAGCTTTGAAACAAGCTAAAAAACATAATAATGATTATTCGTCTGAAGATAAATCAAAAATTTTTTCCGATACAAAAAGAAACGACATGCACTCAAACGAATTTGCATTGGCTTTTTACATTAAACATGATTACAGCAAAAGAGAATATCTTGCTTTAGTGAAGGACGATAAAGAGCATGGCAGCCAAATTAATCCAAGTTACGATAAATTAAGCATTGCTATGAAAGCATACAAATCTAATGAGTGCAGTATTTCTGAAAAATAAATATGTACACCGTTGCAGAGCATATTGAATAAAACTGGAGAGCGTTTATGTAACTCCATGGCTTTGTATTTGTCAAAAGATGCTTTGAAGAACTTGGAGCTTCATGTAAATCTGGGTTTGATAGCTCCTCTGGTTACAACACCAGTCATCAAAGATTTGAAAATAAATCCAATGAGAACTTGCAAGCTCAATATTCTCTTTTTGTAAGCAGCTGTCTTATTGTACAGCTGAAATGTACAACTAATTCAGGTATCTTTAAGCTTTGAAACAGTATTAATTCAGATGAATATAATGTTTTCATGTATAAAACCATAAATAATAACATTGTTGACAATTCTTTTTCCGATAAAATTACTGGTTAAGCCATAGATAATGTAAAACAGTAGTCAAATTATTAATATTTTAAAATATGAGCTCACTTTTACAATTACAATTTTTTTAGACAAAAATGAAGCTTAACAAGATCTTGATATTATTTTCTTTACTTTTTATTAGTTCAACACATTTTTTATAGTCTGAATATTATCTCTTTATTGTCTATTCTTTATCTTGTTTCGAGAATTAGATACAAGAGCGAGCAAACTAAAAATTTATTCAAGTCTTGTGCAAGCTATCATGTCAATTACACGTATTATAGATAGAGTTTAATTTTACTTTTTGGTGTTTACATCTAGAGACTTTTTGGTAGAACCCGACCCCACAAAGCTACAGATTTTGCAGACCATTAAGATTGGCGACCGAAAAAGAAGATGATGAAACATTGGTTTAGGAATATTATTGACTTAAGAATGAGATACAGACACCTAAACAACACATCTTCTTATTGACAAATGGGAAAGCCGTTAAAATTACTTATATTGTTTTCAAAACCATGTTTGATGGTAAAGCTCTCAACTCAATAGTCAGCAATAAGTCATCCTGGCCAATGTGTTTAATCAGTAGCTATAGATTTAAGAACTTAGATGACAATTGTACTCCAACAGAACCGTCACTAAAACATGGGTTGAGCTTACTTCACTGCAAAATACGATCCTTCAAGCATTTGATTAGATTAGCTGAATGAATAAAGTTGAACCTGTCACTGTAGGACATTCCAAAATCGAAAAAGGTATAACGACTACTTAACTGCTCAAATTTTATCTTTAAGTCCACAATTAAGGTGCAAGACCAAAAAATATGGTCAAAAGAATCGTAATAATAGATTAAGTGTTTTTTCACTTTCTCATAAAAAACCTTGTTTTTGTTCTATAATATCTTTTTATTACCTAATTTTTATGGAGACCTTAGATAATTATTACAAATTTTGTGCGATACATATACGATAAAGAGCATCTTTAAATGAATTTTCATCACAATGTTAATTAATATTAATTAAATTTCAATCATTACGCCTTTCTTAAGATAATATTAATTTGCAATCCATAAGTTTCAAAGTGCGTTCATTATTTTCCAGACGATTTGAAAAAAAAAGTTTCATTATTAAAGAAAAAATTTATGAAAAATTTCATGTTCGCATAGATCAAATTTTTTAAGGTCGTGGGACTTCAAATAATGGTAATATCGCGAGGCGATGCTTTGAATATCCAGAAATGTTTGCAGAATGCCTAGGAATTTTACCAGAAATAGTAATTATTATCACTCTAATATTATCGGCCTTTAAATGCTGTAAAAATTTAAATTTGGAAGAACTGGAACAATTTTCACACGAAACGTAAAACTTGTACTACAAAACATACCCGTTTGCAAGAATGAGTCCTACTGTTCACAAATTGTTAAAGCATGGCTGTGCCATCGCAAGCCAATTTTCACTACTCATGCTTTTTTATTCCGAAGACGCGAGCGAGTCGTAGCACATGTTGTATCGTAAGAACCAGACCTCACACGCACGACAAATATCCAGGAAAGCAAAATTATTAGATATTTTTAATCGAGCCCTTTACTGTAGCGATCCATTCATTTCTTTAATATTGATAGAAGAAAGAATGAGAAAATCGAAAAATGGTTGTACAGCTTTGGATATCAGAAGATTCCTCACAGACAGGTAAGTTAAAATAACAAGATCGTTGAATTTATTACATATTAATTAGTTTTTGTTTTAGTGAGAAAGTTAACGATGACAAAAGTTATGATGAAAGATATAGTGATGATATGACCGACTCACAGAGTAAAGCTGAAAGAGATGATTAAATGTTATTAGAGATTATATATAACTCACTATTTTTTTATGTTTAAAATACTTATAGAAAAATATATGATTAACTCGATTACATCGAAGTATGTATTCCGTTTATTAGATTCTTAATCTATTACCTTATTATTGGCCTCAAGCAATGTGTTACAAGATTATTAAGAATCTCTCATCATTTTTGAAACTCCTCTTCATGCTTTAATTGACATGTTATACATAATAATAAGTTAGTAGATTTTCATGGACATGCAACATTTGATTTTAGAAAGGAATGTTACATCTGTAACCGAAGAAAGAAAAATAAGTTCATTTACAGATGTTCTATCATATATTTAGATGTTTTGACCGAACAATAAAAACTTTAACAATTAAATTCAAATTTTTATGAAACTTCCAATTTTTGCCCCTATATTGGATCGGCCATTTTAAATTTACAAAAACTAACCTCAGAATCGTGATCAGTGTAAAATAAAAAAAAATCATAGTGATATGTTTATCCTGTCTCGAGATTTACGATTTTGATACAAAAAAATGCGAATTCGCCCACTGTGCGGCGGCTGTTGTTTCGAGAAGTAAAAGGAATGCTTTTCTTTTAAATGAAAACTCTTACAAGTCTCATAAAGACAAAAACCCTGATTCTACGTTTTATTCTAGCCTAAATGTAACTACTATGTACGCTTTAAATAAATCTTCTACAAAAAAGATCTCAGTTTCATTATACCATGATTTTGATAAACAAGTGTTCGAACCTTTGATTCTTTTATCAAGAAATAAAATCACGAAAGAGTTTAATCGTAGTTTAAAAATATGGAGTGAAATGCAAAATCATTTTGCAGTTATCTCGGATTATTTCAATAAGACGACTACCGAAGTATTGGATCAAATACATTTTAGTGACATCGAGTTGTTCTTTACCACATCTTATGGAACAAAATCTATTATATTCGATTTTTATCAGGACAAAAATAAGCAAGATGGTTGTAAAAAAAAGAGATCCTACAGTACTACAGTAGTGATGCAGAAACCAACCTTTTATGGACTTGCAGCTGCAAGTGTATGTATGGATAAAAAGACTTTATTATATTGAACGTGTTACGACATTAATCAATAAATGTAAAACTTTAATCACTGAGGAAATAATTCTATTGCTAAAAAGTACTGACACAGTAAAAAAAAATTGATGATTCGCTGATAAAAGGTGTTGTGAAAAAAAATTCTGGTCAAATTAAAGAAACTGTAAAAGAAAAGTTTAAATCTCCTACTGTCAACGTAGTTTTGCAACATCATATTGGAATTGTTTTCTTGGAGTTAACAAATATGCGTGTAAAAATATTTGTAAACGAAGTAAGGTCTAAGTTGTGAAATGAATGATTTTTATGTACAAGAAGGTATAAATAAATGTTCTAAAACTCATAACTTATATACTTCTCATTTTTACTTTTTCATGTTTTATGTCTTTTTTGCTCAAGACAACTTACTTTGATACAAGCACACAGAAATGCAGCCCATAAAAATTAATTTTTATAGCTCCTCTGACTTTCTTTTCCTCCAATATTTGTTTTTTACCCCCTCATAATTTGAGCCATACTACATCACATCACATATGTTTTTACATCTCTCACCCCCTTCATACATTAAAATTTTCCTTGTAAATAAGAAATTATAGAGCTCTTTGACTCTCATATCCCCCACAATTTTTTCTACCCACTTGACACAGCTTATCTCATTTCTCATCCCTCTTTGTTTCGGTTAGAAGACATATGGCCCTTTCACCCTCACAGCGTACTATCACTTAAGAAAGCAGGTTCTTTCACGAAAACCGTAATACAATAAAATAGCTCTCTTACTTTTCTGAGATCCTGATCTTCTCACCCTATAACTAGGTCTGTTACTAGAGGATAATAACCTCTAGTTAGGAGCATATGACATTTGGTCAGCATTAACATCCCTCACAAACACACCTCTCATACAGACCTACCATCCTGATACTTTAGCGCTACTTTACCTCCTGTATCGATAAACGAAAGCAATACCACATGTCTTGGTCACTACCTTTCGCAGACATCAAAAATGCAAGGGAGACAGGGTCACTCCAGAGGTCCTATATTTTCACCTTTCCACCCCACCTCCAACTCTCCACCAGATTTTAAAAACCACGCCACTCCTCGAAGCCTCCAAAATTCCCCAGCTAGGGATCCTGATCCCTTCTCCAATAGCACGACCAAACACTCACCCCGGGGCCCACCGCTGGCACCAGACGGTGACGTCAGAGGTGTCTGAATATTACTCACACTGACTACTTGACATACTTAATTTTATTATTATCGTTACTATAGCATTTATTTTTAATTTTAATTTGTGTGGTGGAAGACTTTGTCTGATATTATTTGAAAATTTTATTGAAAAATTAATATTTATGTTATCATCGGTTTTATTAACTCCTTTGTGAGTCACGTATTCTGCTGTTGTAAAATCATTCTCAGCCTGCATTGATAATTACACTAGTAATGTTGTTATTTTGTCTACTCAATCTGTTAGCGGGGGGTTGGCTTGCAGAGTGCGCAGGGGAGCGTCAGCCTCACTAGTAAACATGTATATATTTTGATAATTATAATGTCTGCTATTTAATTTTAAAAAAGTTTAACTGTATACTTGGGTACCCTATATATAACTCACTATTTTTTTATGTTTAAAATACTTATTGAAAAATATATGATTAACTCGATTACATCGAAGTATGTATTCCGTTTATTAGATTCTTAATCTATTACCTTATTATTGGCCTCAAGCAATGTGTTACAAGATTATTAAGAATCTCTCATCATTTTTGAAACTCCTCTTCATGCTTTAATTGACATGTTATACATAATAATAAGTTAGTAGATTTTCATGGACATGCAACATTTGATTTTAGAAAGGAATGTTACATCTGTAACCGAAGAAAGAAAAATAAGTTCATTTACAGATGTTCTATCATATATTTAGATGTTTTGACCGAACAATAAAAACTTTAACAATTAAATTCAAATTTTTATGAAACTTCCAATTTTTGCCCCTATATTGGATCGGCCATTTTAAATTTACAAAAACTAACCTCAGAATCGTGATCAGTGTAAAATAAAAAAAAATCATAGTGATATGTTTATCCTGTCTCGAGATTTACGATTTTGATACAAAAAAATGCGAATTCGCCCACTGTGCGGCGGCTGTTGTTTCGAGAAGTAAAAGGAATGCTTTTCTTTTAAATGAAAACTCTTACAAGTCTCATAAAGACAAAAACCCTGATTCTACGTTTTATTCTAGCCTAAATGTAACTACTATGTACGCTTTAAATAAATCTTCTACAAAAAAGATCTCAGTTTCATTATACCATGATTTTGATAAACAAGTGTTCGAACCTTTGATTCTTTTATCAAGAAATAAAATCACGAAAGAGTTTAATCGTAGTTTAAAAATATGGAGTGAAATGCAAAATCATTTTGCAGTTATCTCGGATTATTTCAATAAGACGACTACCGAAGTATTGGATCAAATACATTTTAGTGACATCGAGTTGTTCTTTACCACATCTTATGGAACAAAATCTATTATATTCGATTTTTATCAGGACAAAAATAAGCAAGATGGTTGTAAAAAAAAGAGATCCTACAGTACTACAGTAGTGATGCAGAAACCAACCTTTTATGGACTTGCAGCTGCAAGTGTATGTATGGATAAAAAGACTTTATTATATTGAACGTGTTACGACATTAATCAATAAATGTAAAACTTTAATCACTGAGGAAATAATTCTATTGCTAAAAAGTACTGACACAGTAAAAAAAAATTGATGATTCGCTGATAAAAGGTGTTGTGAAAAAAAATTCTGGTCAAATTAAAGAAACTGTAAAAGAAAAGTTTAAATCTCCTACTGTCAACGTAGTTTTGCAACATCATATTGGAATTGTTTTCTTGGAGTTAACAAATATGCGTGTAAAAATATTTGTAAACGAAGTAAGGTCTAAGTTGTGAAATGAATGATTTTTATGTACAAGAAGGTATAAATAAATGTTCTAAAACTCATAACTTATATACTTCTCATTTTTACTTTTTCATGTTTTATGTCTTTTTTGCTCAAGACAACTTACTTTGATACAAGCACACAGAAATGCAGCCCATAAAAATTAATTTTTATAGCTCCTCTGACTTTCTTTTCCTCCAATATTTGTTTTTTACCCCCTCATAATTTGAGCCATACTACATCACATCACATATGTTTTTACATCTCTCACCCCCTTCATACATTAAAATTTTCCTTGTAAATAAGAAATTATAGAGCTCTTTGACTCTCATATCCCCCACAATTTTTTCTACCCACTTGACACAGCTTATCTCATTTCTCATCCCTCTTTGTTTCGGTTAGAAGACATATGGCCCTTTCACCCTCACAGCGTACTATCACTTAAGAAAGCAGGTTCTTTCACGAAAACCGTAATACAATAAAATAGCTCTCTTACTTTTCTGAGATCCTGATCTTCTCACCCTATAACTAGGTCTGTTACTAGAGGATAATAACCTCTAGTTAGGAGCATATGACATTTGGTCAGCATTAACATCCCTCACAAACACACCTCTCATACAGACCTACCATCCTGATACTTTAGCGCTACTTTACCTCCTGTATCGATAAACGAAAGCAATACCACATGTCTTGGTCACTACCTTTCGCAGACATCAAAAATGCAAGGGAGACAGGGTCACTCCAGAGGTCCTATATTTTCACCTTTCCACCCCACCTCCAACTCTCCACCAGATTTTAAAAACCACGCCACTCCTCGAAGCCTCCAAAATTCCCCAGCTAGGGATCCTGATCCCTTCTCCAATAGCACGACCAAACACTCACCCCGGGGCCCACCGCTGGCACCAGACGGTGACGTCAGAGGTGTCTGAATATTACTCACACTGACTACTTGACATACTTAATTTTATTATTATCGTTACTATAGCATTTATTTTTAATTTTAATTTGTGTGGTGGAAGACTTTGTCTGATATTATTTGAAAATTTTATTGAAAAATTAATATTTATGTTATCATCGGTTTTATTAACTCCTTTGTGAGTCACGTATTCTGCTGTTGTAAAATCATTCTCAGCCTGCATTGATAATTACACTAGTAATGTTGTTATTTTGTCTACTCAATCTGTTAGCGGGGGGTTGGCTTGCAGAGTGCGCAGGGGAGCGTCAGCCTCACTAGTAAACATGTATATATTTTGATAATTATAATGTCTGCTATTTAATTTTAAAAAAGTTTAACTGTATACTTGGGTACCCAAGCCCTTGCTATCCACATGTTTTCTTAAAATTGATAAATCAATAATTAAAAATTATCAAAACGTTTAAACAGAACAAAATATTAAGTTTTTTTTTAAATATCCAACGTCATCTCTTGAATAAGCTGGTTCCTCAAAATTTTCTTTCAGTCACTGTTTATTATGACGTTTGAATAACTCGTTAACCCTTAAGGCATTATATTTATTTTTGACATTTCCGGTTCGTACATTAGTAAGTACTTTATTTTTTTTTTTATTTGTAAGCTTTTATTGATCTAAATAACATTTTAATTCAACTCGTCATCGCTTGTTTAAATATCGCTATATTTTCAACACCACTTTTATTTGCAGATTAAAGTTTTTGAAGTTATACTTCTATAGGCGTGTTCTGCCCTACAAAATAAACCAACTATTATAGATTGGTGACCTTGAGAAAAAGTGTGACAGAATTGGATTTTTCTTGATTTCCCCCCTCCCCCTGCCCCTCTTAATGTACTTCTGGTCCCCCTATACACTACACTACACCAGACAACAGGACGGCACTGCACTTACTACAGCACACATTCTGAATTTTATGTTTTTTCTTTTAATTAACTTCTAAAAAAAAAAGAATATGGTCCCCAAAGAAATTTAAACCCCCAACTTCGTACTTACTGGTAGAGGCCCTTATCCGCTCTGCTATGAGCAGGCCCAACAATGAAAAACCAATAACTTCACTTTATCTTACAGTTCGTGACATATTTTTAATGTCAATTTTTATTTACTAAGTAGTAGCTAAGTTGGTTCAATTATTCATTAAATAAATACATAATTTATACGATAAAACATATTTTTTCGTACATATTTTTTGCATAAATTTAGAAATTCGGATATATTAGCACAGCAGCTTTCGTACGTAGGTTTTAAGGTGACTCCTCACCCCTATACAGCACGTATTCATGATATTTTATTAAAACGTTCATTGAAAGTTATAACAAGTGTCATTTAGCCTGACAATATTATAGCTAGTGCTAAACATCATTCGATTTTTTTCATAAAATTTTGTTGATGAATTTCTGAGGTACCAAAACTTGGAAAAAATTCAACAAAATACTATCATCTTTTTTCAATTTACATCTAATATTTAATTTTTTGGGCTCATTTTCTTCCTTTAACTAAATNTTTCTATCATCAAGAATAATAATAAGGAATAGCTGGAAATTTTATCACTAGCCCCTTTCAGGGCCATTATAAGTGTTTAATTTTTCTTACTTAACCATCAATCTCATTGGTTTTTTTTAAAGGGCCACCTAAGTTTTAATTACCTTGCTAACAATTAGATTTTTTCTATTATTTTTGGAAAAGATTCGTTGACTAAAAGACTTTGTAAAGCTGGGCACTATTAAACCTAGTCAGTCGTTCACTGGCAGATGTCACGAGCGGAGTTGTTCGTCGAAAGGCTAGGAATTCTGGTGACCAGTGACTCTATATTACCTTCTCGGCTCTAAGTATCCAACTAAGAATCGTCGATTCTCTTCAATTTCTGTGCTGGATGGATATAATAGCTATGAAGGAGGAATAAACTTGAGCAGATGTGTCAGTCTCCAACGAGCAAACATCATTAACCAATACTCGCACCTAAGATAGCCAAAACTACTGAGCTTTACGAATAAAATAGGTGCCTTAGACACCAATGTCTTCAGCGTAATACCAGGAGACGTTGGGAAAGAGCGCTCTTCAGCGTACATTAGCAAAATATCGTTATCGTCTATGGTACATATTGTTTTTTTAATAATGAGCCAAAGTAAAAAAAAAGTTAATTGATTTTTTAGTAAAAATAATAATAAAACTTCAATGGTGAAAAAAACGTTAACATAAACTTTTTTAATCTACTTCAATTAAACGAAAGTATTAAAATGTAAGAAATGGCTGAAATTTCACAGTTCCTCCTCTTCTTCCACACAAACTGCTTGCCTGTGCTTAAATTGGTATTTCTAGAACTTCGCAAAGTTTTTTCTACGCATACTTGACCCTTTTTTTTGTTTTATGAAAAAAAAAAAAAAAAATTAATAAATCTATTTGAAAATAAGGCAGATTTATCTCAAAGTAATTTTTTATACGCACAAAAATTGGGGGGCTTATACAGATCTTATACATGCAATTTTTAGTAATTTTTTTTAAGGTTACATGTCAAAGTTGCAAATTTTTTAAGTAAAACATATGAAAGAGGGAACAGTTGAATGATGTGCAACTTTTTTTTGAGTTTTTCTTATGGTATTTTTAGTATACTTTTGCTGCTTGAATAATATCTATCAAGAAAATGTGTGTGATAAATGTCCTGAAGGGATATTTACTGGCATGAACTACTCTGTTTTACAAAAAAGTTATACTACAGGATAGTTTGTTCTAATTTTTAGGATACAATTATACTTTAGGTGTTAAATATGGACTAGAAATAAGTGTAAGAGCGTATTTGATACATGGGAGCGTGACGTTACAGATGTCATCAGCGTAGGCAGTAGAAAGTTGTTTCGAAATCACAGTCTTGAACTGGCCAACCTCTATCATGTTGATATTGTATTCTGCCATACTTTATTGTTTGTTATTGTTCAGTTATTAATTATTTAACTTTTTATTAAAACCAAACCCAACTAACGTAGGTATACTTATTCTAACGATAATTGCACCACCTTTGTATACAAGATAGTTTCATAGAAGCTATATTATATTTATAGTTACATTGTCTGCCATATCATTTTATATAAGTATAACTTCTTACTTGGGTACCCAAGTACCCATTGTTCACTGGTTTTATTCGCTTTCTTACTTTCTTATCAAATTTATTATCGTCTTCAAAATTTAACCTGTCCAAGTTTTAAATTGTGTCATGTTAGCATTTTTTTTAAATTTTTTGTCGTTCGTTTCATTTTTTAGCTCGATAAGTATCACTAGGACCTACTACCTAGGACAATAATAAGCGGACCACTAAGTACAGATTGTAGTTTAGTTAAACATATAGTTATCTTGGTTTTTTTTTTAAGACTCTGTGCACAAGAACCCCCAGTGCCAACTTGTGGCTGGATGGTGAGTCCGCATGGTTACGATAATAGATGAAGTAGTACGGTTGCGTACAGTCTGTAATTTTTTTCATTAATATCAAGATTTTTTCTAATAGTCTGATCATCTTAATAAGAATCCCTAACTCCTTAATTTTATTCAGCATGAGATCTTGCTTTCATAAGTTGTAAAAAAGATGTATGTCCTTTTGTTGCTTGTACGTGTGAGCTACATTGCATGCGTTGGTAAATTATGTGAGAAAGATAGAGCATACTTATTACTACTGACCGACGCAATGTAGCTCTTACGTACAAAGTACAACGGTATATACAACTCATTAAAGCAAACTCTTTTGCTGCTAAAAATATCATTGTAAAGTTGAGAAACTTGAGATTCTAAATAAGATGATCAGACTGTTAAAGATGCTCTTGATATTAATGACAAAAATTATGGACTTAAGATGACCATGCTACTTCATGTATTTTTCTAACCACGTGGACTCACTGTTTAGCTACAAGTTCATGCTGGTGTCCTTGTGCACGGAGCCTATTAAAACAATATTTCTAACATTAAGTCTCATGTCACACCTACGGTTGTATTACATTAGTTTTTATACTGACTTTGCTCTTACAAAACATTTCCAGTAATTTATTTTCATATACAAATCTTTAACATGTAAGTTTCGAACGATTGAGTGAAACATTTAATTCCGCCATATTTAAATCAAGGTTATTACCCGAACAATTTATAATTTCATGATTTCACATTTGCTCATCCTCGCTTGCTACAATCCTTATTATAAGTATTGATGTTAGATTGAGCCTCTTCAATAAACGATTTTCTCAAAAATGTTAACTAAATTTTAGCATTTAAAATTTATCGAGTTCCCCTCAAAATTTCTGAAAGTGTCATGTCATAATACAAATATTACAATCCATAACTAAATACTTCGGTGTACTATTAAAATTAAGAAATTCTTTTTTTTTCTTATCATTAAACTTACTAAGGCTTGAGTAACTGGAGCTAAGTGAATAAGTTTTGTTTGATTATTAATCAAGCACATTCTATATTTGTTCTTCTTTTCGTGTTTAGGGAAATGCTGATTAACATGCATTCAAGGAATTCGTCTTTTTCCAGGTGAACGAGGTGCTTTTTACGTCCCATTTCACGTTTTGCTAGTATAAATTATAAACAACTGCATGTGTGAACACGGGCAAAACGTCTTATCATTGGAAAATAATGATATTAATAATAAGTTCAATAGTTTTTCCAACGCTAAAGTGACTTTTTCATTCGTGATACTTACTAACTAACGCTTTATATATTGCTGTAGCTACAACTAAGAATTTTCGTTCAACTTCATTCACATTTACTCTTTTATGTAAAATTCCGTCGTGTAAAACAATATTTTTACTTAATTTTTCTCCTTAAGTTTATGCACTACTTTTTTTTTTGGAAAAAGTTCAAGAAAGAACATCTACATGCTGTATAAGTATACCATTCCGATGGTAAATATCAAGACCATACTCCGAAATCTCACTCATTCGTCACGCAATTTATAAATTTTTTGTCTTCCAGGCGTTTAAATGTATTAAACTTTGACAGTCAGTCTGAACAAAAAAATATAAGCCAATCAAAAAGGGCGTGAGTCGCTTAAGTGTCTGTGAAATGGCTAAAAGTTTGAGGCTGCTAAAATGATACTTTCTCTCTACTTCCGTAGTACTGTGACTAATTGTCTCAACAAGATTAAATGGCTTAGCGTCTGTCTCAGGTTGTAATAAAAAAGCACCACAGCCTATATATATAATGCATCAACGTATTATTGTGATTTCACCACTCTAGCTATGTACACTTTCAAAATAGGTTTTGATGTCAATTTTTCACTTTAAATTTCTAACACCGTTTTTTTCTCATTTAGATAAGATATTGGACATGCTTTAATCGCAAAATTTGGCTAAAATCTTCGAAATGAGCTTGCCAACCCTAAAAGTAAACAAACACTGCGTTTATATACTAGGAAACAATAACTTTTAGTAACACAAGTTTTCTACTTACCAGGTTGTAGTTTACCCTCTCCAACGACGAAGCCCAGATATTTGATTATCTTTTCACTAAATTGACAATTTCTTGAATTGAAAGTTAATTCTGCCCTGCAGAAAGATTCTACAACGATTTCAATAATAATTTAAAGTTCCTCCTAGTCTTTCAAATTCACACGTATGTCATCATAAAAATTAAATGCTATACTTTTCTTACGAGCAACTACCAAAACTCGATCCATCGATATATTGATCGCCCGAAGTAATGTGGAGTGCTTGCTCACCCAAACAAATCCCTCTTATTCCAGCCCATCTGTATCTCAATTGTAAAGGCTATTTGTTTATTGGCAGTTCTTAAGGCTGTTGCTTCTTTCAATTCTTCTGACAAGGGCATTTGAAAGAACCCACACGCTAAATTAATCTTTGCAAAAACTGTCACATCATATAACTTTTTAATTTATTCGTCAAAATTCAGCATTCAATTATGAAATACTTAAATTTGTTAATTTAGTTTTTGGTAATCCACAGTTATCTTGAGAAACCTGTTCTGCACTTACATTATTTTTAACAATAATCTCCTCAGATGTTACGTTCTCACAACGTCTTTCAATGTCTTTTAACAGTTTTATTGACATATATGGATTAATATATTTGGCTTACCTTATCAGTCTTTTAATTTTACCCTCGTACTTTTATCTCCAATTCTTTTCACAGATATCTGTACAACAAAAGAATCTAAAACTACATTAATCAAATTAACTTTGCCTGGTTCTAGTTACTTTTTCTCAAGAGAACGTGCCTTTGTTGTTTTGTTTGCCTAAATGTCATTTTATTTTTGTTTACCTGTTATCATTAGTATCATTAGTTTGTTTGACTAAATTTGCAAAAAATAATTTGTTTTTAAGACACGTGTACGTTCAATGATCTGCCTCCGTAAATGTACGACCTTGAATCACATGTGACCGGTGTGCAGTGCCTGGTTGCACTTAGAATGTTTACTTACGTGGCTTCAACGTATCAAACAAAATAGTCTTAGTAACTTTTCTATTAGACGATATTTTTTCCTTTTTGAGTGCCTCCATTGTCGACAGTGTATTTATTACATTAAGTTAACCACGTTTGACCGCTGATACTTTTATTGTGCTCATGGTAGAATTCATATTAATTTGTATAGAAAACGTACCTTTTCCAATATCAATTCAACAAATGCATTTTTGATGAGTTGCACCCGCTTAATTTGAATCTTTGATTGTCACTTTTGTAATAACAATACCCAAATCTTTAGTACTTTTTTCTCTTAATTTAACAATTTGTAGCTATGTGAAAGACTTGATAGCAGGTATAAAAAATAACCTCACTCTTCATTCGTTTAACATCACGACTTGTATGGCTGAAATTTCACAGTTCCTCCTCTTCTTCCACACAAACTGCTTGCCTGTGCTTAAATTGGTATTTCTAGAACTTCGCAAAGTTTTTTCGCTGTTCAGCTATTACGTAGAACCTAATATTGTAGTTGCCAAGTCGATCGGACTCTCTTTCTTTAACGTTATTGCTGGCTTTAAAGAATGTCTTTCATTATGAAGTATAACACAAAGACAGGATTACCTTAAAATGTTAAATGCGAAGCGCATTTTGCTTAGTTTGTGTCCCTTCATATCAGCTATGCAGTGCCAAGTAGAATCTGCTTGCCTATCAAGCAAAACTAGCCTTCAGTTATCAACTTGGGCTGTGACAGATAGAGTGGCAGTGCAGTCAAACTAACTCAGCCTTATAGTTGTATTAGTGTAAGGCTGTTAGTACTGTTACTACTCTATTAGGATAAAACAGCATATTCAAGATCATTGTCTTTATTAGGGATGTAACCGTAAGAGTTTTGTCCTAACATCACTACAATATTCAACAGAAAAAATTGATAAAAGTCTGTCACAGATTTATATGAATACAAAATTACGAATATAGTCCGAAAGTCTTTGACTATAAATGTTTTGCTCGTTACCAACAAATAACAAAATTATTTTTTTCAGGACAAAATTTGAAAAAAAATTCAATGTCTGAATCTTCATCAGATATTATGGAACTAGAAGAAGGTATATTATTAAGACGATCCGGATTCAAGAAAAAAAACCACTGCAATCCTCTTTACAATAATAATATTCATCTAGCCTGCATGAGTATTGAGACTGATGTCTGATAAAGGAGTGAGTAATATTTAGAATTAACCATTAAGTTTCTTATTTNCATTAGATTAGCTTTCTTCACAACTGCTTGAATTTGCTTGTCTTACATGTTAATTTCAAAATCACTCGTTCCTTTAATTTCAATATCGTATGATAAAAGTAGTAAGAGAAAGCCTTTTTAGACAATTTCATAGAAATATGTCGTACAGCTAGTGCCAGAAGCGAGGCACTGGGTCTATCTTCCGCAGACGTCACGTGATGAGAGAGGCAGGGAATTCGAACCAATAACGCAACAACCCCAAGAATTTGTAAATGATGTCACCAGGTTTCACACATAATTTAAATACAATCATCGTCATTGCGTGGCCAGTAAGAATAATTTTTTTGCAGACGTCAGATGACTTAGCAAGCTAATTTGTCCCGCGTAGTTTAAATATTGCTTGAATGGTAAAAACAACTTTTTTCCTCCAGCAGAAGGAAATTTTAATGATTACCAACATTGCTTGGTCAGTAAATTTTTTTTTTTCTTCCTAGTGGAGGGAAGATTAAGGTGCACCCCAATTATTAGCTGTATCTGTGAAAATTACTTAATTCGAAAGTGCAAAAACTTGATTGCTTAGAAAGGGAAAGGTTATTAAAATAAAAACAATTGAAAATTTGTTTTTAATACATATATTGTTAAAGAATACAAACCGTAAGTTGATATATGAGCAAATATAAAAATAATTATAAAATTTGATTATAACTCTTATTTAAAATTTAAAATTTTGTCATATTTATAAGACGTACACTCTCAATTATATTGGTCAGAATCTTATTAATTTTCAGCCCCAACACGTCTGCTAAAAATGTTGATATACACAACTATAGCAATCCAATCTTATTACATTTTTGCTAATATATCAGCAACAAGTGTAAAATATTTTTGTGTACCTGGAGGACTTTGAAAATTTACACTGCTGGTATATGTTACTATTTCTGCTGGTTTTATCTTACTGATATACAATACAAAGTCAATAAAACTGGTGTTTTGCTAACCACGAAAACCACTTTACCAATCCGGCTAAAATTTAACATACTCATTATGGACACTTCCTACATGGTCTTAGTATGGTTTTTATTTAAAAAAAATTATTAACAATAGCAATAAATAAGCTCAATGTTTTGTAAAAAATACCATGCTTTTAACGTTCGTTCAGTAGCATCCACTAGGTGGCGTGGACGTAAAATCGAAGCTACCTGCAAAAGAATTAAATAAGTGTAGCCTTAATAGGCCCGAGCATCTCAGCTATTTTCATAGTCGTTCACTAGTAGTACATCAAGATTAGAGTTGTTAGTTGTGCAGCTAAGTATCCCGGGTACTGACGACACTCTTCTCCAACGGGTGAACAATCAACGTCTAATTCTACCCTTATCTACCAGGATTGACGAGTACCCCAAATAAAAAGTCGCTCTAAGCGCAAGCATCTCCAGCACAGTAACAGGAGACACCTAGCCAGAGCACAATCTGCTCTGACAATTTAAGGGTTTCTTGGCCGTTCTTCAAACCAACCTGGTGATTGAATAACCTTAAGGCGTTTGGGTAGCTACATTGTATACAAATTTCATCAGCTGTATTTTGAGTGGCTCGTCTCAACGACATACCTTCAGTGGAGATATTCTTCATGCCCACTTTCTCGACCAACAATAAGTGGTTGGTTAGCCAGGGAGCAACGTGAAGATGAAATTTTCTTGGATCAGTGGCGCACCTCCTTTCAACACAGTCTCCGTACACAGAGACTCCGGGGAGAAGAGTCAAGCTATAGACAGCTGGCTTTCTATCATCAAGAATAATAATAAGGAATAGCTGGAAATTTTATCACTAGCCCCTTTCAGGGCCATTATAAGTGTTTAATTTTTCTTACTTAACCATCAATCTCATTGGTTTTTTTTAAAGGGCCACCTAAGTTTTAATTACCTTGCTAACAATTAGATTTTTTCTATTATTTTTGGAAAAGATTCGTTGACTAAAAGACTTTGTAAAGCTGGGCACTATTAAACCTAGTCAGTCGTTCACTGGCAGATGTCACGAGCGGAGTTGTTCGTCGAAAGGCTAGGAATTCTGGTGACCAGTGACTCTATATTACCTTCTCGGCTCTAAGTATCCAACTAAGAATCGTCGATTCTCTTCAATTTCTGTGCTGGATGGATATAATAGCTATGAAGGAGGAATAAACTTGAGCAGATGTGTCAGTCTCCAACGAGCAAACATCATTAACCAATACTCGCACCTAAGATAGCCAAAACTACTGAGCTTTACGAATAAAATAGGTGCCTTAGACACCAATGTCTTCAGCGTAATACCAGGAGACGTTGGGAAAGAGCGCTCTTCAGCGTACATTAGCAAAATATCGTTATCGTCTATGGTACATATTGTTTTTTTAATAATGAGCCAAAGTAAAAAAAAAGTTAATTGATTTTTTAGTAAAAATAATAATAAAACTTCAATGGTGAAAAAAACGTTAACATAAACTTTTTTAATCTACTTCAATTAAACGAAAGTATTAAAATGTAAGAACTTATACGCAGACGATGGCCAGCCAGTGCACTCTGTGGTAGGAGTTTCGACCCTAGAGTGGTGATGTTACGATTATCTGATCCGCACATGAGATAACGATAGCGATTTATTTTCAGAAGTGGTGAGTAAACAGTGCATTATAGTTTGATAAAAAGCCAAAATTTCTTAGGAATAACTTTTAGCCAACAGTTTCTTGCAAAGACATGCTGTTTGTAAGCAAAAGATGCATCAAAATGCATCAGTTTCTATATTAAGTATTTTTCAAACATCTATGTACGTGATCTGTAAGAATTTTTGTCTAAAAATATTTTTTTTTATTCAAGTGAAATGGATAAAAATGTAAAAGCTAGAATATCTCAGTACTTACTGCTATTTTCTCACTTAAATAAAAAGGATGTTTTATTTTGAGGCATCAATATTAACTAAAAGATTATATGGCTAATAAAAAGTTAAAATATATTAATATATAACGAGCGCCGATGTACTTGAATGATCACAGACGGTAGCTGATCGAAGCACCTCCACTAGGCTTGCTCAGTCCTCCACCATAAGACGAACAAATTTTTTGTCTGGCACTAATAAAACTTTAAAAAATTTTAAAATAAAATAAGTAATGCAACTATTTCATTGTCTAATACAGGAACACAAAGTTAGAGTTCATACATAAGTTATTTTTATCACTGCTCTTATGAATCTTCTGAAGTTTTAACAAAAATTAAATAAAAAATCTTAACGTTTATCAACATTTTTTGATTATTCACTTTTGAATTATTTGTTATTGAGTATTGAAATAATACATAGCTTAGAAAACTGTACTTATATAATAATGACCTTTGTATCTTTGCTACGGAGATTTAATTTACTTCTTGTTTGTTTAATAATATCTTCTATACTATTAGCAGCTATTATTAACTTTGAAGAAGCATCATTGTCCGAAAAAATTGTAAATAGAGGCATTTTGAGCTGCAATCAAGAACATGCACATTTGATGATAGAATGTCAGAATCTTTGCATGCATGTACCTAATAAGAGATTTAAAAATTACAATTCTATAAATATTGAACTATGACAAAAATAAAATGCGCAGTAAGGAAACTCGTATACCGCAATGAATACAAAATGTGTTCACATTTTGCATACATTGTAGAAAATTTCGTACGTTAAACTTTTCAAGTATGATTTCAATCTCTTATAAAGCGACTTCTCTTTTACGCATGTAACAATCTTTTAAAATTTAACAGTTAATAACTTCTTATTGAGAAAAAAAAATTTTTCTAGTACAACTATGATCACACATAGATTTTATTTATTATGTACTCTGTTGCATCGAACAGAGACGTTATGGTTGCTCCCAAATTTATTTATAGTCATTGAGATGTACACTACCCATTGCTGCATATTGAATGAAAGCTACTTCACCAATGTGTGTAGATATCAAAGATATTTATTGTGATTTAAATAATTTTTAAATATGTGAGTATAACAGATTACTTTGTCAAACAACACATAAAAAAATATTTTAAAATACCATAATCTATTTTATAGGTAGAACTGTAAACAATTATTTTTTCACATTCTTGGATATCGTCCATTAGATTAGCTTTCTTCACAACTGCTTGAATTTGCTTGTCTTACATGTTAATTTCAAAATCACTCGTTCCTTTAATTTCAATATCGTATGATAAAAGTAGTAAGAGAAAGCCTTTTTAGACAATTTCATAGAAATATGTCGTACAGCTAGTGCCAGAAGCGAGGCACTGGGTCTATCTTCCGCAGACGTCACGTGATGAGAGAGGCAGGGAATTCGAACCAATAACGCAACAACCCCAAGAATTTGTAAATGATGTCACCAGGTTTCACACATAATTTAAATACAATCATCGTCATTGCGTGGCCAGTAAGAATAATTTTTTTGCAGACGTCAGATGACTTAGCAAGCTAATTTGTCCCGCGTAGTTTAAATATTGCTTGAATGGTAAAAACAACTTTTTTCCTCCAGCAGAAGGAAATTTTAATGATTACCAACATTGCTTGGTCAGTAAATTTTTTTTTTTCTTCCTAGTGGAGGGAAGATTAAGGTGCACCCCAATTATTAGCTGTATCTGTGAAAATTACTTAATTCGAAAGTGCAAAAACTTGATTGCTTAGAAAGGGAAAGGTTATTAAAATAAAAACAATTGAAAATTTGTTTTTAATACATATATTGTTAAAGAATACAAACCGTAAGTTGATATATGAGCACATATAAATTTTAAAAGTGCGCTATTCTATGATTACACTTAGGCTTACTAGTTTAAGTACATGTATTGTTTCCAGTACGATTATTTCTAGAATTCTTACGCCTAGTGATACGATTAAAAAAGGTAACAGCTATTTTATTGTTGTGTAGAGTATCTGACAAAAAAATTAACAAAACATACCTAAAGAATAGTTGTTGCACAAGAAAAATTAAAAATCAATACAATAATTTTTGCAAATGCTGGAATTATTATTTTGAAGCTGTTGTACATTCCAATAATAAGTAACACAATTTCTCTTGAGTCTATCAATGTGATGTGATACCATGAGAGGCAGACCATAGCTGTCAAAGTATACTCGATGACCTTCAATATCAACATATATAACTACCCAATTCGTATCTTGCTTAGGACTGTCATCGGTATTAACTATCAGAACGCATGGTCTCGCCCAAACAAAAGGTATCTGCAGGGAATACTCCAGCAGTCGCTGCATGTATACTGTAAAGAGCTGTACGTAGTTACAACGAGTCCATAATAAAAGATGTTTGAATTCATATGTTGAAATCCACAACTACTTACAATTTAAGTCTATTTTTGATATATTGTCAAATTCAGCATATATAATGCAATTTAAAGTTTTTGTGAGAGCTGTCTCAAAACGTGCTTCTATTCGTACTCTACCATTCATTATTGAATTACAATGACTTGCAAAATGTGACGAGAGATCGGGCGTAATATAAAATGCAAACAGACAATACCCATTGGAATAGTTTTTTCTGTGAATACTATTACCATCATTCATGTATTAGATTCTGGTGCCCGAAAATAAAATATGACATGTTTCCACGCGCATAGGTTTGCTTCCTGTAAGAGTTGGTTGTAGCGGCTCACTAGGAACTTGTACACCGTCAACGTATGACGACAAAAAATTTATAGAATAATTTTGAACGTTAAAAGGATTCCTCTTTCGATCCCCATCAAAGGCTTTCTCATCAACAAAACCTTAAATGACTCTTATCAGAAGTTGCCCAAAGATAACATTATCTTTACAGTTGCCGTTTATACTGCCAAGTAGGGTAAAAGATTTGACTTCGCCACGCATAACTGGATATTTTGCACTAGTGTTTGCCAGAGTTCTTACGTGTGCGATCAAAACTAAAGTGCTAACTTTCATTCACCGAACGAAAAGTGTAGCATCGGTAATCCTGACATAATAATTATTTGCTGAAGCATTCATGAGACAAAAAGCATTTTTTGAGCGTACTAAATGTAAAGTAACTTTAACGCCATGAAATAATAATTTATCCTGATTGAATACGTCACAGTGTAAATGAGTCATTAAGACTATGGTCTTTCCGTCTTTTAAATATTCTTCAGGCTTAGTAAGAGCTAAAATTTTTTTGAGCCAGGTAATTCGTCTATTTTACCATCAAAATCTGTTTCTCACATATTTGTCGTCAAATGCGATGATTTTGCAGCAGGGCTGTAATTTAAAAGAGTTTCAATATATGCTCTGTTTAAGGAAGTATTGTTAAGAAGTGTCAGAGGTTTTTAATTAAAATAAACGTCAACCTGGTTAAATATCGAGTGAAAAAAATTATTCAGTAGAGCTAAAAGAGCATCCCCATCGTTGTCGTGAGGTGTCAATTTGACATTCACTCTGAGCATTGTATGGGCCAAGTCGATGTTATCCTTGTTTTAAGAATTGTTAATAAATTCTATAGGACTCTCGTCACTTAACATCGAAACAGGCTTGTCATGCACCCATCCATTAGTTTTTAATGCTGTCTGTGTAGAGAAACATAAAATAAATCCAACTTGCTGTTTAGGCAAGTATCCATATGACTATGTAAGAGAGACACAATCATCTAAAAATGTCTACAGGTCTTGATTTTTTATTTTTTACTACCTTTTTCATTTTACAACTAACTTCTTTTACTTTTTTATTTTTTTCTCCTCACTATTTTTCTTACGTTTGGCTACTACCAATCGACTTTTTTTTGGCGCTTTTGGACGAGATGCTCACACTACTGCTTTTACGCTGAAACTGTGCTCTTATTTCACGGTAGAGCATTGTATCCTGATCTTTTCATCAGCTTTACAACTTTTTCTGTAGGTTTACCTTTTGCATTTTTACATGATTCCTTAATCTGACTCTTGAATGCGTGTTTAAACAGTATATTGTCCTTTCCGACATTTTGAATTGTATTCACTCCCGCTCGTAAAGCTTCTTTTCTAACGGCATGGGCACCTCTGACTATGTAAGGCATGGCACTCTGAAATAGTCCAGTGAAAAAAAACCTGATCCATGCTCTCTCTGTCTATGTGACCCTGCAAAATTATGATTGACTCTTCTCTCTCACCCATGCTGCATATACTCCTCCTCGTAAAACACCATTCTGTAACAACAGACTGTCAGTGTCCCAAACTCAAATAATATTGGTTTATAAAGTTGATCTTTTACATCTATATTGATCGTTTACAATCTACTATTGAGGAGAGGTAAGTAGGCTGGTGAAGTATACGTCTTGACAATTGTGCTTCCAAAAGGAGTTTTCTGAGTGGCTAAATTAACTATGTTTAGCGAGGGTGCAAATGTATCACGAACAATGCTCAATTTACGTATATTAGAGTAGACCAGAGTTAGCGCTCATGATGGTGTTTTTTATTTCTTATTCTTCCGTGCTGGTCTTTAGAGAGAGTAAAATAATTTTTTCCTCTCTTTCTATTTAATTATTTTTTACAATATTCTTGACGATATTTTACTTAGAATAGGTTGTAATATTATCAGTAAAAAACCGTTACCTTTTTGAACTATAATTTTTCTCTTCTTTTTCACAAATTTTCACCTCTATTTTTGGCAATCGATTGTCTTAAAATACTTGTAAACTTCTTGGAACTTTTTTTTTCACTGATTTTCAGAGACAAAACACATTTAAAAACGCTTAGAGTACACTCGCACAAACAGTCGATTAATTTTTTGTCTCCTTTTTTAACAATGCAGCTCTCTGTTCTCTGTTAAGATGGGTGAGAGCTTCTAAAGTTGCAATGTACCTCCTTTAGAACGAAGCTTTGCAAGACTCGTCTAAACAACGAGGGGTTTGTTTAAAACACCCATTTTTTGATGTTGGTGGCTTCATAGTCAAAAGAAGACTAGGAGCTGAGCGTTACTGCTAACTATTTCATCTATTAATTCATACCAATTGCATGAATGCACTCATAGCATATTTGGGTAGGTAAACGTACTGATACTCGTTATCAAGAAATATATTTGCACGGAATCTTAACTCCTCCAAAGTATCCTGCTTGCACTCAATTATAAGATATCCATGATTTTTAGTCGTTGCGTCTTGATTTGCCTCTTGCACAAATTTTGGATCTTTAGTGTATATCTGTCTCACCAAATTTTGTATTTTGCGCACGGTTGCGAGGGTTTTTAAATATAACGATATAAAATGCGTTCAGACTTATGTCTCGTGAATGAGTTGGCTTGTGAAAAGTTCTTTGTATTATAAACTTTAGTCGTATTTTTATGGTGGCTCTCTTTCGTTAAAAGCTCTATCGCAATATGATTCGACGACTCACATATTAGATCGTTGAACATTAAAGGTTTCTTAAGATGAGGATCGTTTGTACAATCCAAAGATTTTGGTAACCTCTCGTGAAATTCAATTTGCTGTCCATTTTTCAAAAAATTTTCACTTTTATAACCATCCTGTCACTCTGCATAATAAAATGAAATACGGTCAAACGTAACGTTTGCAATTTGTTTTAAGTAATTAAGAAATATTTTAACGGAAACTATTTTTTTGCAGCTAGTTAGACCGCGAATCATGCTTGTCCATGGGTGTTGCCAGTTGGTATCCATCATGACAATACTTTTTATACTAATTATATTTCGAAAAACCTATAAGGTCAATACTCTTCCAGAAAGCATACCTACTAGGTGGTGGTGGCTGCGACAATGCGGTGTTGGATCTAATACTTATGCGTATGTATATTCCCATACATAGATGTAAATCTACGCATGAGTTGGCCTAATGTGTGAGTGTCAGCTGATTTATTTCGACGTACACGTCAAACATCACTCTCTCCTTTTCTCAACTACTTCCTAGGGTAACTGGAACAAGCATACAGCATTTTTATTACCCACAATGTAGTCATTGTACCTTATTTGAATTTTCAAAGATGCAAGTCCTGAACGGCTTAGTTAATTTATGATTTTATTGGTATGGAACGTTGGTCTAATTGGAGCTCTTCAGGACTTGCATATTATTACTATTATTATCATTATTATTTTTTTCATATTTGTTACTATTCCTAATGTTTTTAAGTGTAAAACTTCTTAAAAATAAATTTTTTGTTAGGGTTTCAATTAAAAAAAGCAAAATTATTAGTTCAACAGTTTTAATTTGCAATAATTTTTTTTTTTGGAACATACAGTAAAAGTTATTGTTTTATCTTTTTTTTATCATCACTGATGCTATCCGCAACGTCTGGACATTCGGGGAACGGTGATAGCGGACTTTGACGCTTAAGATTTTTGAAGGTATCATAATATGTATCAGTATCCTGTAAGGATGCTTTTTTTCAAGATAAAGTATTAATGATCCATTCTTTTAATGTGCAAGCTCTGTACAATGCACTAAATGACTGCTTGTCTTCAAAATGTTTTTGCGCATGTGTTAGACAAATTGGCAAACCAATTTTTTTATTTTCATGCATTTTTAATGAGGTGCAAATTGGCGAAAAGTCATGAACCTCGAGTGCTTGTATTAAACTAATGAATTCGGCTCCGTCATCACTATAGATGTATATTCTCTTGAGATTTTTAGTAAGTGTAATAAGACAATATTTGAAATAATTTACTGTGGTATCTCTGTCAAACTACTCTATACCGTGATTTTCTAGCGTTCAGTGGTTATTATACTTTCTTAGATTGTAAGGTAAATCGTTGTAAAAGTAGGGTGGTTGACTTCACAAACAACCTATGACATTTGCTTGTATCAATACTACTGCAACTTCTTTTGGTATTAAATTTCGGTTAGAGTCGTGAAAACCTTGAATATCTATTACGAAATCCACGATAGTGAATCACTACACTGTTTTACAATATTTATTCTCTGTACGAGATGCTTTGATACTGGAGAATAGATCGGCCGTGAATTTTTTTACTGACGAAAATAGCGATTTTTTTTTTTTATTTCGTCCTCCTTGTTCAGGATAAGGGTCTTTTATAGTATCCTTTTCTTTCTTACTTTTTGTCAACATCATGAAATACTAAGAAAAAAATAGGTTGCAAAATGCATTTATAATATCTTTTTACGGAATGTAGCGCTATTTCCCTTATATGTTTGAGAAAACAATCAATAGTACAAACATAAGATTAACTGTGTTAGAATAATGTGTACGCAAACTTTCTTCAGAACAGTTTTTTTTTTCTCTTTTTCTCTCTCTCTATCTGTCTCTCTCTTTCTCTATCTCTCTTTCTGGCTCTCTCTTTCACTCGGGTGAGTCGTTAACTATTATGTTGTCTGATTGTCTCTAGTTTTGCAGCGAAATTCTGCCGTTGTGTGCCTGCGATAATTTTTGTTTCAGGTTTGTTGCACGCCCCTTTACAGCAACTCCTTGTTTATCTATAATTCTCCATAGATTTGCAGTTTCTTACCATTGGTTGACAAATTAGTGATAGCTGCATGGTATAACTCAATTTTTTTGAAGTGTTTTTTTAAGGATTGTTTTGTTAAAGGATTTTTGATGCGGTTCTTAGTCATCGTTATCGTTTCATCATCATACCAACTCTACAGTGACTTTCTTATCCTGAAGCTGCTGGCCCTCTTTTTATTTTGTCTCCGATGACTGTAATAGCTGAGTTAACTATTTATCAGAAAGCAACGCATACGAAATCCTTAGATTACCGAAAGACTTTGTATTACCGCTGTTTAAATTAAGTTTGACGAATTTGATCAGTTCTTATTTCTGTTTTTTTTTATTTTATGTTATTGAATTGATCGCTCACTCTTCTTTTTCTTCTATCTTTTCTACTAGCGCGCGTATCACACATTTTATTAAGAAGCTAAATTGATAACTAATTTTAATCTTTGTGTATTATGTAGTCATATGTATGTATGCACGATATTTTTCTGTATTGCATTTTCATAAAGTACTAAATCTATCGTGTCATTCGTACTGCGCGCGTATTTTTGTCGTGTATCTTCCAGACCGACTTTAGCCCAACTAGAGCCCCTTGATCATCTTTCGACGTGGGTGTCCTTTGTTGATACTCTGCATGGTGTTACTTCTCTTAGGCAGGCTCCTAATCCGAGTCTTGTTATGGATTTATCGGTGGCTGGGGGGTCTGTCATGGGAGGCGGTAGTGGCAGGTCTTCGGTTATACTGGACGAATAGCGATCTTTTTCGGAGGGCCAGCGCTATAAATCGCTCTTTTGCTTAGTGTATGGTGTATCCAGTCAGATAGTGGGTCTGGGTGCTCGCCTGGTTGCTGTTGAGGACCATGTTGAGGAGGTGGTGGCAAAGACTTCAGCTTTGAGGAGAGACATTGTCAAACTTAGAGACTGTGGTCCTCTTCACTCACTCATACCTGCTACTGAGCTTAGATTGACTAGTATTCCATCTTCTGGTAATCAGTCTTTCTCGGATGTTTTTATGAAAATATTAACTGTTTTGGGTCTTCTGAAATTCAATGACGATTTAATTGAGACCCGTGATTTCCCATTAAAAACTAGTCGTGTCGGAGCAAGTAGCCATGCTGATAGGGATGGGAGGGCTGAGACTAGGTGGATTTTCTCCCTTCGCTTGATTTTAGTAAGATTTAAGTTGGCGGTGGTTCATGATCATGTTCTTAAGGAAGAGCGTTCTCTTGGAGAGATTAAATTTTCCACTCTGTTTGAAAATAGTGGTTGAGCATCCAGGTTTAGATGATGGCTCTGAAAGAATATAGATTGCATCTGACTGTCAGTCAGTCTGACTGTCACCCTCGCATTATTCCACTGTCTGTAGGCCTTGTAAACCTGGTAGTCGCCTCTGTGTCGCACATCTGAATGCAAATTTAATTGGAGGATATTTTGATGATCTTATCTGGCTCTTAGATCAATATAACATTGATATTCTTTCAATTGCAGAATCCTGGCTCTCCTCAGATCATGATTCAGGTGTCTATAACATCCCATCGTACAATCTTTTTCAAAGTGATCAAGCATTCAGGGCCACTGCTGGAGGACGAAAATACATGCAGGGTGGAGGTGTTGCTTGTTACGTATGAGACTCCCCCGTGTGTCGTGTTCTTGAGGCACCCTAGATAGTAAAGCATGGACAAACTGAGATAAAGTTTTTAGAGGTAATCTCCGGCTCTTGTAGGAAGTTGCTTTTTGCTTCTGTTTATGGTCGCCTAAAGAGTGAATTGCAAACTGGTTTTTTTAACTTCTTTTAATTACGTCCCTTTTTATTCAGGCTTCATTGTTGCATGGGACTTTAATTCAAATCTTTTAGCTGATAATGTAAGCTATTACGCGGAGCATCTTCGCTGGCTCATAAATGAATCTTCATGTTTCTTGGTGCCCTTTGGCCCTACGTATTATATAGACAATATCAATACCTGGTTATATGTGATTCTGGTTGATTCTGAGGACAAAGTTCTTTTTTTCACGCAATTGGTGGTCCCTTTTATAGGTGGACATGATTACCTACTACTAGATAACGAATTTAACATGTCTGCCATACCATTGCCACTTCACCGGGCTCGTGACGCTGCAAGCAGTGGGATCGACTTTATTAGAGGGCAAATCGAAATGGTAATTTGCAGCTTTTGGCAGTTTTTAGAAAAACACGTACTGAGATAAAGCGCAATGTTTGGTCTTTTCGAGACATATTTATTTTATGCTCATTAGAGAGAGTGACTGACTGCTCAAAAGTCTGGTGCGTGCTCCGTAAGTATCAGCTTATTTCTTCTAGCCCCAAGTCCCCCCTGCATGCTATCCCAATCCTCGTAGCGTATTATTCCTCGGTCACAACTTGTTATCTACTCTGTTCTCTGGAATCATTGCAAACTATTTTGACGCTCTCGTCTCCATCTGGTTTTTCGTCTACAGACCGTCTTTTGGGTGGAACCAAGGTAGTTACAGCTATTGCCCACTGTACTACCTCTTCCCAGGGTCGTAGAAACGATGGTCATTCTCTTTCATTTTTTCCAGGCATCACGGGAGTGCTAGTCCCCTATCTCGTGCATTTGTACAATTTATCACCGGGTTAATGTGTATACCCTGAAGTCGGGAGGCTCTCCAACATCGTCCCCCTTCCGAAGGTGTAGAATCCTCTGGAGCTCTCTGATACTCGTTCCGTGATGCAAATTTATCACATTTTGATAAGGTCTTTGACCATCTCATTACAAGGCAATCATTTGACTTTTTTAAAGAAAATGGTCTGTCATCGCCGTTTTGATCAGGTTTTCAATGTGGTTTCAGCACGCAAACAGCGCTCCTCAAGTTGACAGATGATGCCAGGGACTCAATTGAAAGGAGACACGTTAGATTCTCTGTCTTCTTTGATTTCAGGCGTGCATTCAACACAATAGACCATCACTTGACGTTAACGCACCTACGTACAAATTACTCATTTTCAAATGTTGCTTTGAAATGGCTGCATTCTTATTTGTTCGGCAGATTACAGGCAGTATTGATGCTGGACGGGAGCCTCACGGAGGATGCACCTTTAACATCGGACCTTCCCCAGAATTCTTAACCTGGTCCGGTACTTTTTCTAGCTTTAATAGATTCCGTAATGACGTGTCTATAGTATAGTCGTGCCCTCTCGTTTTCTAATGATTTTCAGATAAGTCTATCATATGCCCCATGCGATCTCCCAGTGATGATCGGCTTTATGAATAGGGATATGGTTGCTGTTGAGAAGTGGACGCGTGAGAGTGGGTTGCGGCTACGGCATAGCAAGACAAAACCGATCATCTTTGCCTCCACTCAGCGATGTATGCGCCTTGATAATTCAGCCTTGATAATTACCCTAAATTATACTTAAGAGTGAGTCCGTCCCTTTGTGTCCTAGGTAAAAAGCCTGAGCGTTATGTTATCAAAGAACCTATCGTGGAACGGTCAGGTGTCTCAGATCAGTTCTCGACTTCATGGGGTGCTTTATAGGCTGCGCTTTAGAAGCTATGCCCTTTTGGTTGGACTCCGACGTATGGTGGCCTTACTGCTTCCGCATCTGGATTGCGCGTGTTTGGATTATTTGGATCTCTCGGGATATTTAGATCATCTCTGTAATAGAGTGGTATGATATGTTTTCAGGCTGAGTCGAGATGCAGGAATTTGCTTCATATTAAAGTCAATCAGGTGGGTTGTCGGTGGATGTGCGCAGGAAATATTTTCTCGCACTGCAGATGTATCGAGCTTTGCGGGCTGGCAGGCTGGGCTACTTGGCCGAGATGTTTACAGTCAATAATCAGTTGCGTCGATTAACTAGGTCGACAGCGTCGTCGTTTGTTCGTCTGATGGTGTCGTACGCTTTCATGTTACTGGTCCTTTGTGCTCTCTGTGTTGCACTTCTGGAATAAGATTCCTGGCAACATATGTCAGATTGACTCACTGTCAGGCTTGAAGGAGGTCATATATACATTTATTTTTGCGTGACTTAGTTCTTGTTTAATTGAGTTATATCAGTATCACTCTATTATTTGTATTTTTGCAGTATTAGAAATTTTGTATGTACAATAAGCATTGAGCAGTTAAAAATTAAAAAAATTGTAAGCGGTAAAACTGTAACTAAATAATCTTGAATATTTTGTATTATTTTTTATTAAAACAGCTTTTAAAGTAAACACATTAAAGCTCCCCATATGGACTCAAGTCCTTGGCGTGAAATAAACAGTATCTATCTATCACTCTCTCTCCTTTATCTTAGTAAGGCCCTTCGAGAATACTATAAAAATGATCATGCTATGAGTAAAAGATATAAAAGAAGCAAGTGACTCACCTTTTAAGACTATGATCATCGTAATCAGTTCTTCTTCTATAGCGTTGGTACATAATATATGTTTTGTATCAAAATTTTATAAGAAAATATAAAAATAGCAGAAAATAAAAAGTCTAACATAAGTACTGGAGAAGAACTCTATTTATTGTAAAAATTTTTATTTCCAATTATTATTACAGTACATTTTATCTTCTTCTTTTATAAATGCCTACCAACAGACACACACGACACATTTTGGCAGTCGTTATCTTGCACAACTGTTACTAAAATATCTGTTATCGTATTTGTATTTATTATAAATAAAGTTTCAGCAAACGTAAGATTTTTAAATTTATAAATATTATTGTTATTTCCCTCAGAACCATGATAATTTATTATACTTAAAGTTATAAACTGCCAAATAAATTTTACGTCAAATTTTTTAAACCTGTTTGCATATTGTACATTTTTAAATATTATTGTCCATGGGCAATTTTTTAATTTTATCAGTGTGTAAAATGATTACCATCATAGCCTATGCAAATGCTGATAAGCCTTGCAACCTCTATTAAAGAGTAAGAAAGCGTACACATTACGAAAATCTACAAACTTTTTTAAAACATAAACAATTTGATGAATAGCAGTATGTTTCAATAGTGTGCAAGAGATCTATAACAAGCAAATTAACGTAATTAAACATAGACGCAGACTAAGATTATTAGAAAATTAATTCTAAAAATTTTTATTTTTATTTTCATTAAAATTATTTGAGTAAACTAATTTAATACTTTAAATTACGTCAATCTATTGGTTGTTAAAAGTTTTTTTTTATTAAATGACCATTGCAACGACTATAAATTATACCGTTATGACGCTGCTCTTCATCCAAACTTCAAATTTTATGAAACTAAATTTTTAAAAGTCGATTTGTATCGATTATAGGTAAGAGTTCTGATGTTCGTATATTTAAAAAAAGTGCTCATCCAATCGCTTGTTATACGGTACAGTGTTAAACTCATCGTTAAAGTTGTAATTTTCAACAGGTTTTTGAAGCTTTCATATGACGCTCAACTCATTAAAATAATCCAATACTCTTACATATTCGAACGACATTCCAAGCAAATTTTACTTAAACTGCTTTTCATACATTTCGCGATGTACTCTGACTTCTCGATTGGCTTTAAATTTAATTAACTTATAAATTAATTAACTATAACATTACAATATAACAAAAATAACTTATTTATGTTTTATTTATATTTTCTTATAACCGGAAGCATACGACAAGGTTTCTGAGATACGCTGCTGCTTTTTTTAAACAATCACACATATGTTTTCTTCATTATGTGTTACCACTTTATGTGTGCCAGACTTTTTAATCATCGTAGTTTTAATTTTTGTTGTGTTATCTAATTCCATATTATTTTCATTTTATCGGTTGACCATAGTTACAACAGAATTAGAATTTATTCTTCACGAATCTTCGGAACTTATATTAATACGCTTGACTTTGCATGCATCGTAAAACACTCTAGTAGATTTTTGCACGCAATACGCATAAAATTAAGGATCTTCTAAAACAGCTTCCTATGTACGATCCTTTACTGTACATTTCTAATTCATCCGTAAACTGGCCTAATAACGAACCAGTATGTGGTTGATATTCACTAATATTTTCGTCATTACTAGTAAACATTACCGAACCCGTATTATAGTACAAATCTCTTCGATAAAGTTTTTCCAAGTATGATTATAGTTTTAAGCCCACTTAAGCTGTCTTATATGCAGCTATAACAAAGTTTGTACATGGGTAGGAAAGTGATGCTTCCTCTTTACATCACCACGTTACATACATAGCACTATCATTCGCCGGTAGACAATTTTTTACATGCTTTTCACTATCACATAATACCTTTGCTAACTCTTTATAATCTTTAACTACACTGGTTTAAGGTAAATTTCCCCTCAGACCAAATTTTCCCCAAAACGAATTTAAACATAATTTCGCTACAGAATGCAAACCTGGATTTGTTTTAATGTTGCTGATATATAACTTAATACCTTCTTTATGTTCATAATAACTTATGTATTCTTACTTATTTTTTTCCATTTTAACTGTACTGGGCCAAGCACTTGCTTCTTGCTTTGAATCTGGTGCGTTAAAGCGTGAATCAGGATAAGGACTTTTATTATTTTTTTGTCATTTACAACATATAAATGTGGAAAATACCCTTATTTTAAATTTCCTGCAATCCTAAACGTTTGAGGCAAATGAGCCAATTTTAAAGGTAAATAATTTAAACTTTCTATAAACATAGTGTTTTCTAATAATACACAAATGATATTACGGTCATTAAGCTCAGGGGTACCATTTTTATCACCTACAATATATTTTAATATAAATTGACCATCAAAAGCCTTAGAGTTATGTGCTATACAAATAAATGAAGTAAAGGTCGTACTTTCAAATCTTACGGAAAAATAAGTAAAAATTGAAATAATTTTTTTTATTATTTAATTTATAATTTGATGTAATATGTTGCATACTACATAGAGTGTTAAGCTTATGAACGCTTCTACACTCTTTGCAATATTTTTTTTCTGCAATCATGCTTATCTTTTGACAAATTTATAAGTCTGTCACAGGTCTTACATTTTTTTATTGTCTCGCAAATGGTTCTTATCGCGTCTTTAGGAGATTTCGTTTTCGAAAAAGAACCGTTAGCTTAATGAGTATCAAAACATTTCTGGCCATAAAAATTTCACCTAAAATCTATACATAACATTTTTTCTAAGCTATTTATGTTACTGCAATTCGGATTTTTATTTCAGGCAGAACAGACAAATACACAATTGTGACTTCCTACATAACTGTATGATTTGTTACAATAATTGCAAAAATAACTCAACTTTATAGCTAATATACAGTTAATTAGATTATACTAACCTATATTGTTATTATACATTATATTTATTGATAAGGAACAACTATCTGCCGCATCGTAACTACCATCATAAATTAAAGAAGATTAATCGATAAAAGTATCGTAATCAAATACCCGAATATGATTATTACGTTGCTTGAAATATCCTTCAAATTTAGAAAACTTTACGTATTCATACCCTAGTTTATTATTCATTGTGATGTCACGCTCTCACATTAGTTTTATAGCCTCTGATTTTTGCTCATTCTCGATTTTTTTTTTTTTTTTTTTTTTTTTTTTTTTTCTTAATTGTTGGGATTAATAAGGTGAACAATTTTTCGCTGTCAAAGCCCTTCCTCATACATGTGCCTTAGCTAAACAAAGATTATCCCTATTATTTATCACTGAAATGGCTTTTTTACTTAAATTATTGAATAATTTTTTTGGCGTACCCCACCCTTGAAGAAGTTTGATGTATGTAACCTAAGCTTATAAAGTTTTTGCAATATTTATTGTTCGTTAGCTGTGTTAAATTTTTTTCAGAAATCCTTGATATCTTAAAAACTTATTTAATTTATTAATTTAAAATAGATACCCACCGATCCTTCCGTTAACGCGTCCGAGTGCAAGTCAATGCCTAAAAGATAATTACACGTAGTGTATTTTTTCTAATAACTGTAATTAGTTCCCGAAAACTGTTTCCAAATTATTCCAAAGTATTTGCTGTATCCGTAGTCTTGTTAATTTTAAATTTTATCGCACAACACGTTGTTTTAAATAATTTATTGAATTTTTTTCATCACTTTCTAAAATGATATATTTTGTACCTTTTGATATGTCCGGTTTATCCTCGGTCTGCTCACTGATGTTTGCAACACCTATTCCATGTTGATGCTGACGATGACATGGGGAATGCTTTTGGGGTTGTTCGACAGAAGCACTCTTAAATCTATTAATTATACATGTATCGTTTTTATAAAATTTAAAATATCATGCCAACAGATACCGATTGTTATTGTAAATGCTGTTACTCTGATGTTATTTAGAATAATCAGTAATTATACTTGTTTATTTTTGTAGTAATTATTAATACAGAAACGGGAATAAGTCTTAGTGAAAACACATTTTCATTTATACTAGTAAATTTAGATTAACTGAGCATTAGTATAAAATGTTTATTTAATTCGTCATGCAAAATAGTCATGAATGTGTATAAATAGTATTTTACGAATGTCATCTTTAACTCAACGGCATTTATACAGTTGTACTGATTGTAAGTAAAGACAATGTATGACATATCTGTAGTAATCATACACTTTTTTATTATTAACAATGGTGCCAAAAATTTGAATGTAAATTGTATATGAGCTTTAATAGTGATTTAGGTTTGGTAAGGTCATAATACACAGACTTTCATTTTGCACTACAATACATACCTCGAAGATCATACTCGCATCAATAGCAATTATCTCATTTCCGAAAGATCGGTCGAGGTAACCGTAGTTAATTGTTGATTTTGAAGCATTAATAATTTCGCAGAGAACTATTTCCTTTTTGTTTAATATGTTGACTAAAAAATATTGAACTCCGATGAAAGTCCCATCTCACAGTAATGCATAACTGTTATGAGTGCGAATGTTTGCACATTCAGAAAAAACAGAGAGGCAACCATTTCTTACTGCTCTTTCAAATGCTTAGGTATATTTGCTCACACTAAATTTATCACTGCTATAAAAACTACTGATCCTTTGATCGACAAAAAAAAAACACTTCCCAAATCTTTAAATGTTAAAAATAAATTAAGTTGTTAATGCCAATGATTTTTTTTTAGTATATTATACTTAACACTAAAGATTGATTTTCTCTTTATTTATAGCCTTGTACACAGTTGTATCATTGAGTACTACAACAAAAAACAAAATTGCACTTATGTACATTTCCAAAGTTTGATTTTCGTAGATGAGAAGAGGAGAAAGGTTTTTCAAGATGTAGAATAAAGATTTTATATCTTACAAGTAGGTTTGCCGGTTATGCTCTATAATTGAAACAACATACGTACTCTGATAAACAAATGAAATAATTAAACGGTTAAAGTACAATCGCAAGTTTTTAAATATAATTTTTTTACAATTGGAAAGTAAAAATAAGACAAAAGTAAAAAGCATTTAAGCACATTATTGAAATAGATTAACACAATTACATTTTAATACAACATTATCTACTATTTTATTTATATGTATTTGTTATTGAAAAGTTTGTAATAAATTAAAACTGTGGGTGAAGTGTGCGTATTATTCTACATTTTAAACAATTTTTAAAATAACTTTAGAGATATGTATGAAAATAGTTTTTTTTTACTTTGGAAAATAATAAATCAACCACAAACACCCAGGTTTTATTAAACAGTAATGTTCAAACAACTTGCACCTTATGTTTTGTTAACGTTTTTGGATACAGATAATTGTATAAAGTTTTTGGATACACTTACTTAATTAATGCGTATTACAAGTGCCTTATAGAGAGTTCTTTCTATAATATCTACATGGCAAGACCTTTAAGTTGCATGTGTGCATACGCTTATTATGGGTGAAATGAAATAAGAGTTAAGAAATATTCCAGGTGTGGAGAAAGTAATTAGGCTATAGAGTGTGGTATATTATTACATTACGAGTGATCACATGATGTCACATAACATTCCCCAGCGGAAATTTGAAAACGTAACAAAATGTTAGAAAAAGATAGTATGTGTAATAATATGCCGTAATCCGCAAGAAAATGTAAGAAAATGTAAGGAACTGCAATAGTCTCATGGATCTCGGACGTTTCTTACACTTTATTATGTTGTGTTACGTTTTTTACATTCTCTTACGTTTTAATATGATTTACCACATGCTGTTACACTTATACATTTTTATAATAGTTACTCAAGTTTTTTTCATTTAAGGCAAATTTTATTTGAAAATGTAAGATAATGTGTTTAAAAGTTATCAATAATGATAAAATACAAGAAAGTGTAATAAACTGCAAAAAACTGTAAGTTGTTATAAAACATAACAGACGACAACACTTCCTTACAGTTTATAAGAGTTTACTACAATTGCTTTTTCACGAGATTCAAGTGTCAACAAAACGTAACAAACTGTAACTGTGGTCCGAAATCCAACCAAACTGTACAATACATCACAGAAAGTTACGGTTTGCTACGTTTTTTCACACTTACTTTTTCCGTTGAGGTTGTAACATAATATATAACTTTTTAACCCATACACTCGCTGTGCCTTGATTTACAGACCAAAAAATAAAAATTTCTTACATTCTTTGTTGCATTAAAAAATCAGGAATAACCGTAACCACACAATGAAAATGCAGCAATAAAAACTATCGTGTTAACAACCACTGAACACAGATGTAATCATTTTGTATATTTACTTTTTTGAAAACAATTAAAGAATTGAGATTTCGTGGTTTGTAAATGAAGGCCTGACGTGTGCACGTTAAAGCGGTATATGATAAAAGTGTGTGTTAATTGTATAAGTCTGCAGATATTTTCTAAAAGTCAAAGTGTTTAAGTAAATGGCAATATTGCAAACAGCTAACATTATACCGCTGCTGTGTGGGTCGATACAATAGAAACAATCACTAATTATTGTTGATAGCTAACAACGGCATTGATACATCAAAGGAAAATGTAGTTCATATGAGGTTCCTACGGTCTGCAAACTCAGCATAGATGGCGTACTGTAGCTAAGGATAAATGGTGTCACAGTGACAAAAATATACAATCCATGACATCCTAACGTCAGCGTCAGGAAGATGTTGACAGAAAAGTACGTCCACGTTACCGTATATTTCAACATTTTTTTCTTAGCTATAGCACGCCATCCATGCTGAGTTTACTGACTGGACGGATCTTAAAGAAGAGGGACTGTCAGATAAGCTCGAAGAGCGTATTAAAGTTCTTTTACTACAGAACTTATTGAGCTTTGTACCTGCTGACGAGATTTAATTTGTAAATTATTCATACTTTTTTATTTAATGATTTATTTCTTTGTTAACTTATATTTTAAGTGAAAAATTTATTTGGTACCATCACTACTCTAAAAGCTTATTGTTAAACGCTTATGCTTGTTTTTCACACTACCTTAATTTATAAAAAACTAATTAAAAGTTGCTTTCTCAGAAAAAATCTCAGCTCTTATTCACCTAAAAATTAACTTTATAGTTTAACGAAACTGACATACAATTTGGCTAATCATTGCTGGCATTAACTAGTCTAAAAATTGATTTATTTTTAATAAAAAATTAAATATCCTTAGTTACTTATCGTTGGAACTTGCTTACCCAAAAACTTATTTAATTTCTATGTTAAAGTAAGTGGCACATGAGATACCCATTGCTGTAGCTGTAACTAGCCTAAAAATTTATACACTTGTAATTCATCATTATCGCTAACTTACCTCGAAGAAAATTTTCTTATTATGAAAATAGATAATCTATTAAGCTAATCATTGACTCCAGTTACTTGACTAAAAATTTATTAAATTACTTAACAAATAAAAGAATAGTGAAACTATGCATCACTGGCACTTACTCGACAAAGAATAAATTTTTTTCTTATACAATACTAATAAGCAGTTGATCTGGTTGTGGCCAGCTCTTGCTCAACTAAAACCTGATTTAATTGTTAAATAAAATTTAAAAACAATTTGGCTAATTATTGCAGTTGCGCTTGTATTGACTAGCGCTTACTATCCTTAGAAATTACTTTTTCACTGTACATAATAAAAAAACAGTGAGGTTACGCATTACCGTCGCTTTCTCGCCTAAAAATAAATTCAATTGCTTCAGAACATTTGACAAGGATTTGATTAATTATTGCTACTCCTAAGTTGCCTAAGATTGCATGTATATACACATTACAAAAAAATTAAAAACCGTTTTGTTACTTTTTGCCAGCACTTACTTTCTCAAGAATTAATTAATGCATGATTCAAACGTAAATAGCAGTAAGGGTGCGCATTACTGGCGCTTACTAGTCTGAGAATTAATTTTCTCATACTACAAAATGAAAAGACATTTTGTTACCGATTACCGGCACTTGCCTAACCAAAAATTTATTGAATTATTATACAAGAGTGAATAGCAGATGGAGTATACATTTTTAGTGCTTACTAACCGAAGAATTTGTTTATTTATGATACACAATTAAAAAACAGTTTATTTATTTAGAGGCAACACTTGCTTACCCAACAGATTAATTAATCGTTATACAAATGTAAAAAACAATAGGGCTAATCATTACTAGCGCTTATTTTCCTGAGATTTTATTTACTTGAAATAGGAAATTAAGTAAAACTTTAGTTATGTATTGCCAGCACTATCTGCCTAAGAATTAATTCAATTAAAATACGAATTTAGAAGACAGTGGAACTAGTTATCGCTAGCGCTACCAGCCTAGGAGATAATTTTTTCCTATTACCCCAAACGAGCATTATTTTAATGAGTAAGAAATAACTGATGAAAAAGAATGTAAATGTCTACATTTGAGTCAAGTAAACAATTAATTAGATATATTATTGTTTATTATCGGTTTTATTATGAGCAATAACAGGTCTGTGATGCCCTTAAATGTTCTGGGCCGCAAGCGCGCTACACTGAAGGAATCAGTGTGTCCTCCATAGCCAAACGGCCCAGGTAACCCGCTGAATCTCCTTCATGCTAGGGATTTGGGCTTGAAATTATTCCCAATGAACGAGGAATTCCCAGTAAGCCCGAGTCATAAACTCGCGTTGATTAAGTTCTTTCCTTTTGTACACACCGCCCGTCGCTACTACCGATTGAATGATTTAGTGAGGTCTTCGGACTGGCACGCGGCAATGCACTCGTTGCGTTACCCATTGCACTAGGAAGATGACCAAACCTGATCATTTAGAGGGAGTAAAAGTCGTAACAAGGTCATCATACATGTCACTCTAGAAACATAACGAAAAATAGTTAATAGAACAAATTTTTATTACCATGTGATACTAGAATTTGAAAAACTTATACAAAACTTAGAGTTTTTATTACTTGTCAAGAACCAATATTTGTGATTGTATTATATCATGTATTAAATAAAAAAACATTATAAAAATTATAACCTCTCTCGATACCAATTGGCCTCGCCAACAACATAAGTAACAATTAGTCATAAGTATTAAGATATTTTAGTAATAACTTGCGATCTAGTACCAAATCTAATAAAGTAACGTTGCAAAAAAAAAGCATTTAATTAATAACAACTTGAATAGTATCAATAACTTTTCGTGATCAACGTAATGACGTAAGATCTTGGTTGTAGCAGTATTTATTTTTTCACAGTCTGAAGAACTTTTTAAACATCAAGGTTGTTTAGAAAGTCAATTAATGACATGATATCGTTTTTTCAATTTTATCAAGCAAGTTATAGAAACAAAGGTCTTATAAAATCACTTGGTTTTGTGCGATTTTTGTATTTTTTTTTTTTTTTTTAACTGTCCATTTTATGCTTAACAGTTTCAATACAATATGGAACGAAATAACATCGAAAGATTTAATATCCCTCTCATAAGAAAACCATTTACAACATACACAGGGGGCAGGTGAAACAACATTTCTGCGGGATATCGTGCAAGATATATCACAAGATACCATACATAAAATCTTAGAGGATATTGTGTAAGATTTTTTTCACGTTTTTTTGCACGAAGTCCCACACCATATCAAGCCAGATTTTTACAACTAAAGAATTAATACGGAAAAATTTTCACTCTTTGAATTAAAAATTTTTATTCTTCATAAAAGCTCATAAAATCGCATACAAAAACAATAAATACAAACAAAAAGCATCTCCTACATCCATTAAGACGATTGGAACCTGTTCTGAAAGATCCTATTTAATCCATATGGACAAAGCAGACTTGACACTCGGAAAAGAATTTACGTTTTTATGAAATGTATCTTAATAAACGTTTATTATTTCTTATTTTGAGTGTAACATTTACCACCTTAATAACCGAGTTGGTTAATTACCTTTAAATAATTGTACACGTAACATTGTTTTGTGTAAGTTGATACTTTTAAAATTTATGTAAAGGTAGAATATGTAGAATGTAGCTTTGCCGTTAAGATATGGCATTATTTTCAGAATTATAATGATTGTTTGTATGAATCCATGTAACATACATTTTTGCACCTCAATTCTTATTTTTTATACGTAGACTTATTTTTGGCCTATCTGGGTTTTCTTTTGAGAAACGACTCTTTTTCTAATTTTAAGAGGTTATTTTGTAACAATACTTCATCGAAGATTTTGTCAATATATGTATAAATGTTCCAAACATGCTATACTAAATAAAAAATTTTTGAGGTGAAACTTCTTACGTCGGGCCGTAAACAGTCACGAAGGGAAATGCGTTACGTAAAAACGTATTCACGTAGCCTGTGGACCAAGCCCTCTCCTCAATCTCCTTTCTTATACACTTCCTTCCGCTTCGTATCTCTTTTTTGCAGTGCGTGCCAGTATCCTGTCTATACTGCTCCATATCTCTTTGTCTCGCATACACACTACTTACTTGCTTTCCCTCTTGCTGGGACTATACCTATTTGTGTATACATATATTATAGGTATGTTAGTATGTATGCTTGTACACTACGGCTTAACACTAAACTGATGCGCTTTCTTAAGCTGAGGTATAGGTATGGGGAAAAGAGAAAAGAAGAGAAAAGAAAAGCAACAGCTGTATCTATACTATAAAAAGCTAAATAAACGTACGTATTTTGTATACACATATATGTGTTGCAAGTCCCGTCCCAGTCATTACATACATATTCATACGTATACATGTATGTGAAAAAACGTGTATAAAGTATTAAATATGTATAATACGACGATCTTACCTTTGAAAACAAGAAAATAGCTATGTTTCTATTTTTCCCTTAATCTCAATCAGGTAGAGTGGATTATTTCACTTTTGTGGTAGCCAAAATCTATAGAATTTTGTTGGATACAATGATTTTAACAAGGGTTGATAGTACATTGCAAGGTGTGGGTGCGCACACGCACGAGCTAAGTCACATGGGATCTCTTCCTCTCCTTTTCCCTTCCTTTTGAAAGGGAGAATTGCGCAGGTTGGCCGCAGGTACACCGCCAGTACAGTGGTTTGTTATGGGATTTATGTTTGTATCTGAAAAAATATTGCATACGTTAATTTTTTTAGGATGATTTAGAATGATTTTTTAAACAAAGTAGTATATTTTCATTTCATGCGTGTATTGAGGTTATGTTGAGTCAGTATAATAAATAAAATCAGTATAAAATTGATATTCAGGTATAATGGCATCAATGTATTTACTTTTATATGTTTTTCAGTTATTACTTTTTTTTGAGCCTGTTTCTTGATTTTTCTGGAAAATAACCAAGAATTGGACTTTTCTTTGAGGTTAAAACAATGTATGTTATACTCTCTTATAATTTTCCTGTATTCTGCATTAAGTGAACTACAACATTCAAAAAGAATTATTAATCTGTCTATTTCCGTTCGCGAGTTCTACGATTTTGGAACGAAAAAACCCGTTTTTGCCCACTGTGCGTCGGAGAGCGAGGCAGTGATCACACGATTGAGGGGGTAATCCTTGGCCCATGGTTTTCTAATAATCAACCAAGTGGTGCCCTTCGATCTGCTTAGCTTGAACGACGGAGCTTTTCTTGGTTTTTTGTATAGCATCTTGTTGGTTGTTCTCCTTTTTTTTTCTCGTTTAAGTTACCGGCTTGCAATTGTTTCTTCTCTGCGTTTTTCATGTGATTCTTGCTCCGTGTCCTTTTTTTCCGTTAATGCGCTCATTAGCTGTGTGTCTCTACGCCCGTGCGGTTACGATCTGACAATTATTTTGTGTGCGTTTCGTAATTTAGATAGTCTGCTCGATTTTTTATTCTAAGGGCCGCTGTGAATTATAATTGCGTTATAATAATTTGTTTTTTGCGTCGCCGAACTGGCCAAGAAGATAGTGTCAGCCTTGTTTAATGTTTTGTAAAGACCTTAAGTGATTTAACCTTTGTTTGTTTACGAATTTATTAGAAGCACCGACACGCTAGAGCGTCTGGTTATTTTATAAGAACCTAATTTCCAGGAGTAAGCCCGTAAACGCGGCGTGTGCTGGATTTGATTTCCCTTTTGTTTTTGTGTTGCACAGACATTGTCACGCACTTATTCATTATTTTCTTTTGGTTGATTTAACGAGCAGTGGCACTGACTTTGTACGCATTGTCTTAGCATACGCCGGATCATAACAATATCAAGATCACCTTACAGTCGTTGTCATACGCGAACAGTTTATACTTAAATTCTCGGAACTCACCTCCGACGACTATTATTATTTTCTTTTGCATTCGGCAATGCGACCTACTCGAAACTAGTCCCACGCCGTATTTACTATAACATTTGCACTTCTGCGTATTCTTCCTTTTTTTGCGTGTGGGTACATTATTTTACAGCACTATATTATGCGTTACAGACCATATGCCTCTTGTGTTTCTCCAGCGCGGCAATTTTGTTAACTGGCCGTCACACTTTGATATTTGTATGCGATTTATTCGAATGATAAATTAACACACATTGTTTCTATTATTTTTATTATTTTTGTAATAAATTATATTTGAATCATATTTAATACTTTTTTGTTGTGATACTATATGTGAACCTCTGTCCTTACCACCCACACTACTTTCTCATATAAAAGAGACCCTTTCAATATAAATGATATCATATCACATGCATGAATAAGAAATTTTAAATAAAAGAAATTTTAGTCTCACGTAGCTAAAGAAAAGTACAGCTTTTCGGAGCACTAAGGTGAAAACTGTGGTTTCGTTCTGCATTACATGATCAACAATTCGTACGTATATTATTACATATATTGTAGCAAACATGGAAGTTCTTAGAATTTATGAATCACATGTAACACAAGTATATGTATTTTATGCACGTACGTAATAGAATACGTAATAATAATGAAATTTTTACAATTTTAGTATCGAATTCTTAAAGACCTTTTCAAGTAAGGTGTAATATAATTTTCTCAGTTTTTATTATATCATGTTTAATAACATTTGAGTTGGAAGTTTCACTTTTGCCGAAGGTCCCGAGATCCATGCTCGGTTTTTTTGACTGTTTTTTTTAAGATACAGTCAAAAAATCTGAAAATTGAGGTTATGATTGTGCACTTATTTTATTTGCATACTATATAACCCCAAAGTTATTTTTCGTTACAGTAAAGATAGTTTTTTAAACGTTATTTACCTATATTTAAACTCTTCATTTTCTTATGCCGTAAGAAGGAGCTTTAAAAAGGCTGTTACAAAAACACATTTTTTAATATAAATTATACTTTTAGAAAAAGAAAAGCATCAACTTAGAGCAATCAAAACTTGAAGAAAAATTAAAACTTTTTTATAGTTTAAAGCAACTACAATCATTTTGGCTTTTCGATTGATTGACGTGTTATACCTTAGATGCCAAATAGTATTTCTAGTTGTATAAAATCATTTTTGTTATTTTATACTATGTGTCTAGTAATTTAAATTTACCAATAAACATTGCTGTCAGCATGGTCATGTCCACTGCGTGAGACTGCTTATTTATTATTATGTGCTAGGGTACAGGAATTACACAAAAGGAAGACACACTGTCAGTTACATTTAGAAAGTTAAACTGTTTTTATTGCTGTACAGCCTTGCTGTCCTCTACATATGGAAAACCCTTACCGTATTTTATATCCGTCGTGTGTACAGGCTAATAGCTTGTATTGAACTGAACTGTAGACTAATGTGCAGCATCGGTCATGTACTTAAGTACTACTAGAATTATATAGATGGTGCTCTGTATAAACTTTACATACAACACACCCACCAGTTTCACAGAACGCCAATCTAAAACTGTCCATGACTGATTGTCTTGCACAGTAAACTGACGGTCTTCCTCTTGCTGTTTTCTGGAGCTCCCTTTACTGATTTTGGCCTGAAACAGATTGAAACAATAATGGTTAGTTTTGAAAAATAGACTTGGATTTGCTGTCGTATTTTGTTAACAGTCATTAAGCAGTTTGGCAGTTGATTTCTCACGCAATTCAGTTGGTAAAGCTTTGGTAAAAATGTTGGCAATCTGTTCTTTAGAGGCGATCTATTTGATTTCTATAAACCCGTATTTAGCACATTCTTTCACATAATGTTCTTGTACAGACGCTATGTGTCTGAGTTTAGTGCCCCCATAAAACTTAGTGCTTGCTTCGGCTGCTTTATTGTCGCACCATACTGTCATTGGATAAAATGTAGTGTTTAACACTGCTGTCAAAGTATTTCTTAGAGCCATTAGTTCTTGACATGCCTCGCTCATCGCAATGTATTCAGCCTGGAAAGTCGACAATGATACATATGTTTGTTTGTGTAATCTCCAAGACACAGAGCCGCCAAACAGTTTTATAACGTATCCACTTGTCGTGTGTGAATCTTTGCAGTCCACAAAGCTTGCGTCAGAATAAGCAGTCATAATTTCTGTGTCTCCTTTAAACGTCAGTCCTTTCTTTCTAGTACCATAGAGGTAAAGAAAAACTCTCTTAACCATTTTTCTGTATTCTTCAGTAGGATTAATCTGATGTCTACTGATTACATTCACTACATAGGAGATATCGGGTCGAACAGTGTTTGCCAGATACAGCAAACTGCAAATTGCTTCCCGATATAAAGAAACTTCCAGTTTGTCCGTTTTTTGGTCTTCTTCATTCCCAGATTCTTCTCTTTCTCTTCGCTGTAAGTTTACGACTTGTCTTGTCACCATAGGTGTTTTGCACTGTTGTATATTATCTAAGCCAAATCTCTGCAGTATTATATTTGTGTAGGTTTTCTGTGTTAATTGAATAGTTCAATTTGCTCTGTCTCTGTCAATTTGTATTCCCAGGAAGTTATTCGTTTCTTCTAGGTCGGTTATTTCGAATTCAGCGTTAAGCTTATCACATACTTCTGTAAGTTTTCTAACATCGTTGCTGGCCATTAGCATATCGTCCACATACAGAGTCAAAATCAAGAATTTGTCTTCACATTTCCATATGAATAGGCAAGGCTCACTTGGGTGTTCCAGGAGTTCTATTTTTGCAGCTGTCTCTGAGAATCTATCATACCAACGTTTGGGACTAATCTTAAGTATATACAGAGATCTTTTCAATTTGCAAACTTTGGTCTTTCTTAACTCTTGAGCACCAGGAATACCGTCTGGTACTTCCATGTATATCTTGTTATTTAATGTACCATTCAGGAACGCAGTCTTTACATCAGACTGTCGTGTTTTTGGAACATGTTTGTTAATAACTGCCAACAAGGCTCAAATTACAGCCAGTCGAGGGACTGAGGCGTAGGTTTCTAACAAATCATACTGATTTCTGTCTTTAAATCCGTGGATGACTAACCTGGCCTTGTATTTTATGTTTCCGAAGTTGTCTTCTTTTCTTTTTAGAACCCATCGAGAATCAATTACATTTGGTTTTCTGCCTTTGCCATCAGTCATAGGTTTCTTCACAATCTTCCAGATGTTGTTGTCGTTCAATGCTTTCAACTCTTTATCTATTACTTTCAACCATTTTATGCTATTTTTACTCCTCAGGGCTTCTTGGTAGTTGGTTGGATCTTTGTGGATTTATGCCAATAGCGCATGGTACACTTTAACCTGATTTTGATTTACAGAGCAGTCTTCTTCGTCCAAGTTTTCTTGCCCAAAGCTGATTTAGTTGATTGGGTCATGGGCTATCTGCACTCCTTTAAAGCTAGTGTCATGTATCGGCTTCTGTCGTTTTGCTGGGGCAGTCACTTCTGTCTTCCGTGTATCAGACTTCTTCGGCAGTCGTCCTCTCTCTCGTTTAACGGTCTCTCCCTTCGTTTTTGTACTCTCTTTCATTTTTTCGTCAAACTTCAGGAGCCAGCTGTCATTATTAATTTCTTTTGTGACCAATTCCCAACTCAATACATTGTTCTTTAGATATCTATCCTTGTACACCAGTCGTTTATTGAATCTCACGTCTTTACTCTCAAAAAATTTTCCGTCTTCTGGTTTCATCAGGACAAACCCTGTGGCAGTGTATCCAACTAGAACAATTCTATGAGCTAACGAGCCAAATTTTGGACCGGAATTCCTTTGTATTTTCATATAGCCTCGATGTTGAAGTTTTTATGAGGTGCAAATTTTGCCAACAAGATGTCCATTTCATTTGATCTGTGAGGTGTCTGGTTGCATGCGTAGACTGCCGTGCACAAGGCTAAGTCCCACATGATCTCTGGAAGACCGGAGTCAAACATGTAGACTCTTGTTTTCTTTGCAATTGTTTGGTTGAAACGTTCAGCCGTTCCATTATGCTCTGGTTTATCCAGGCTAGCCAGCTGTAGTTCGGCCCCCAGTCTTTGTAACACTTCTCGGGTGTATCCTCTAGTGAACTCTGTGCCTTGGTCAGACCTAAGGTAGCAGAATTTGGCGTCATACCCTATGATGTTTCTGGAGCTTTGAACAAAGTTCTCCAAGCGAATTCCTGTATCACTTTTAGCTTTCATTGGATATGCCATAGTCATCCTGGAGTAGTCGTCCACAAATACCGACACATACCTGTATCGTTTTGGATGTGAGATCGGACTTATTGGACCCATGGTGTCCGAATGAATGATCTGGAAGGGAGCTGTAGCTCTCACTCTTTCTGTCTTAGCGGGGAGTTTGCTGGATTTTGCCATCGAGCATACGTTACAACTGGATATAATGTCATCAAACGTGACTTTCTTTAAATCCTTGTTATCAGGAAATTTTTTCTGAAAAGCTTTAAGGTAGGCGAGGAAAGTATGCCCTAACCTAATATGCCACAAAACCGTCTCGTTTATGGGGCGTATTTTCTTTGGGGTTGAAATGATGAGCAGTGAGCAGTCTTTAAGTGATAGAAATCATTAATGTGATTAATTATTATATGTCGTACTCTTTCTTTGTGATCATCTAATACTTTGGGTGACAAGAAGGTGGAAAATTCAATAGTGTCATCTTATATAAGCATTAGTCGTTTAATTTTTAACTCTGAAAATAATTTATCGAGAAATAATTCTTTCTTTGTTTTAGGGAATAATATATAATCGTAACAAAAAGGTGAGTCCTTGTTCAACAATTCGAGTTGAAACCTTTCACTCCGATCAAGATCAGTTGTTCTGTCATGCAATATAGGGTAAAAGACACTGCCTCTTCTACAGCCCTCAGTCGATCAGTTGTCTCTGTCGTGGTTCTCAGTGTACTCTGATGCTCCACCCTTTGTCGTTTCTCCAGCCAACCTATTTGGCGTCGCAGGGTCACCCTTTACTCTGCAGCCGTTCTCCTTGTAACTAGAAACTCATTTTTATCAGTCATCTGTTTTGAGTAGTTATTAATGACTTGTGTTTGAGTGACAAGTCTGTCCTTTTCCCTGTCGTATTTAAAAGCAACCTTTTTGTCTTTTATAATCTTTAACTGTCTTGAAAAATCTGATTTCGCTGATTTCTCTTTTGGTGTTCTGTCGTTGTATTTACCGAAATGCATTTCGTCGTCAAGCTCATCGTCTGTCTTTCTATCAGTCAGAAAATCAGTCCTTTTCAATTTCGTCTTTTTAAATGTTTCTCTCTTTTCATACCCGGGCGAGAAATCAAGCACATCCATGCCTTTTGGAGTTCTCAGACTTTCAGTGTTTTTCGCAGAAAGAAATATAACACCGCCTGAATTTGTAATCGCACGTGATATCTTGTTAACCTCTGATAGCTCAAAGTTACTCCTTGAAATGGCTGCGATCGACTCTTTCTTATTTGTATATATAATCCATCTGTCGTCTATTCTCACGGATAAGTCCCTCACGAGATCTTCTCCATAAATGTCCACCCACAGTTGGAAGAGTCGCATGTATGCGTCGATTACTTCCTCATCTAAAATAAAACCGTCGTTACATGCTCTTTGTAAACTTTACATACAACAATTGCTTACAATGTAATACAATTTTTAAAGTCGTATTTAAACTGTTTTTATGCCATTTTTAGAGTCAGATCTTATGCTTTGTTAAGGGAGGTTTCTGACTAAGGAAGGTTAAGACATGTACTTGGTTCGATCTCGTTTATTCAAGACAATAAGGTATGAAAAAAACTACTGCCCAAAAATCACTGGCCCTTGTTCCTTCTTTGAATTGCTTCAAAAACTAAGGAGACATCACCTCGGGCTTTCTTGGCACTCCGATTGGAATTGCTAAGTTCACGCAAAAAAGCAGTAGCCACTGCTTCGATCGGCCAAACTTAGACACGTTCGTGACACTTATAAGTATCGCAGACCCTGAGGAGTAATAAAAACAACAGAAAAATTTTATCAGGTAGCAAGGCAAAGTCGTAAAGCTTTGTAGTAGATAAAAACATGGTGAAAATACGTAATCATAAGAATTTGTAACCCCACAAGTTAGTTTCAAGTCTGTAAATTAGAAAAATGTTCAGAATTTCCTGAATAACATTATTGAAACTATGTCCTTCAGACCTTTTCACTTCGGTATTACCATTGCCAATCTGGGCAATGAATCGAGGCCATGGTAGTGGTAGTACGATTAGGTGCTCGTTTCACGGCTTTTTTTCGTATGCATACGTCAAGGTTATCCTCCCTAGAGCTCTAGATTTAGCTGGGTACTGTCATCCGGGATTAGTATCTGCGCAGAAGAACAAGAAAAATACTTATTTCTTTCTTGCTTGAGGGTATCTCCAATACCTGATTACTTTACCGTTTTTCCTCTTGCTATTCTACCAAAGACTGTGATGAGTAGCATGTACTCTTGTGCACTGTGTTGTTGTAAGCACGTATGCAGAGACTTAACTAGTTATCCCAGTCGCCTCGGTGTTTGCAAAATACTTTTACATACTTGTTTATGGTGTGGTGCACTTGGTCGATGCTGTCGTTAGATTGCGGCCTGTATGTCATTGTATGATATTTTTTGATTCAGAAAAAGCGTACGAATTTTTCTAGTAGTGTATTCCTAGAATACGTACCGATATATGACTGAAAGTTATCAGGTGTTCAAAATAGGCAAAAGACTTTATTTAAGATGTTTTCCATAGTTTTTATAGTGTTCGTTTCCTTAAAAGTGTTAACTCCTATAAAAAATTTATTGAGTTTATCATGCACTGTGATTATTAATCTATTGCCTTTCTTTATGTCTGCTTAGGCTCTTAAAATCTATTGATATCTTATCAAATGGAAAGGCAGGTGTATCTATAATGACCATGGGCCATTTTGTTTTCGTACGGACAAGCTTGTTTTTCTGCCACCTGCCACATCTTTACATGTACTGCCTGATGTCAGGTTTCATGTTAGTATAATAAAAACTATCAGCAATTTTCTAATAGGTTCTGGTTATGCCTCTACGGCTGCTTATTGATGATTCATGGTACTGTTTAATTATTTGCAATCTTTTTTCTACTGTAATGTGGTAAGCTTATAGGAATATTTTTGAGCACTTTTACAAATTGGTTCGAACTAAACCAACTAATACAACCTTCTTTTTCTGTTCTTTTATACATTTTTGCAAGCTTATCACTTAAGTTTAATCTTCTCAGTGGATTTTTATAAATACTATTATCATAGCAATCCCAAACGACCATTAAATTTCAACCCCACCTTCCACCCATTCATTTGTATGCAGATGTTCTGAATTCATGAGGCATCGTAAAATTAGTGCTTTCATTGTTTTTGTTTCGGAAATACCTTATACAGTGCTTAGTACTATAGGATTTTCTATGCATCTGAACAGCTGTTTATCCATTTTTTAAACCTTGAAAAATATCTCACCACCTTGTGGCCATGGTGATTTTTGCACACTCTTGTTAAAACATAAAAAGTACCCTCGTTTTCTTTAATGTAGATAAAAACAGACCCACAATAAGAGTACATTTTTACATATGGTACCGTGTATGTCTTACTTACACATTATAAAGCATATTATATACGTTAATTTTATGATAAAATGTATATAATTTCTTAATCCATCAAGTAATACGTTTTTTTTTACAGGTATAGAGAGTTGATCTGAACTAAAACGTATTTAAAAATTCCGCACACCTAACTCTAACGTTCATGCTTCTATTTATGTTCATAAAATTATATGTTTACAGGCAAAGCTTCAAAATAGTTGTTTCAAAGTCATCGTATCATTTTTATTTAGGCTTTAAAATCCTACGGTAGATTAAAAGTGGCTAGAATATAAAAAAGTTAAATTAGGTTATTTGTACTATAACAAGAGGCAACTATCGTATTAAATACCTTCATATTATGGCCAAACACTTTTATGTTCTCATGACAACTTGCTAGGCATTCGTTTTTTATCCTAAGTTGCTCGTATACACAAATGCCAGCTCTTTATTTTAGTTGTTCAGTGCTGATTTTAGGTATTGTTGACTAATGGTACACGGTTTCATAACAACGATAAAGAAGACCTGCAATCTAATACTAATATCCCTTGATCATATACACATATTTTATGGAAATACTATGATAAAAATATTTATCTGTGAATAAATTTGATAATATACTAAGAATTATTAACAAATGTAACAGAGAGCTTGGAGTTTTACTACTATTCACCTAGAGAATACATTATGGTGACAAAGCTCTTACTTAGCATCTGTCATAATTCCAATAAAATCAAGTACCTCGCTACTTGTTATGGGAACATAATAATGTTACAGCACAATATTAAAGTATTTTATAAAATTGCCTCTTGTTCTAGTATAAACAAGTGGTTTCGTAGCCCTAACAGTGAAAATTCAGTTTAATGCACGCAAAAAAAACAAATAACGTTACTGTTACAACTATAACACTTTAAATACATTGCACTATAGGTTAACTAATTATACCTGTATGAATAATGGTATAACTAAATATCTAAGGAAAATAAAAACATTCCGTTATTCAAGTAACAAATAACATATGTATCTACACTTTTAAATGGTGTTATACTTGAATCAATTTATATTTATTGTTGATACTTTCTGCAAGAACTAAACTCTAATAAAAGAATTTTTGTTTAAAATTCATGCACTTTTCATCCAATAATAAACTGTAAAAAAAAAGAAATACAGTGGTAATAAAAAGAACCACACATTCCTTATGCTATAAAACAGTAGCTGACTTGAAACTAATAAAAAATATGTAATACAGTTTTTTTTGTGAATTAAAAGACCTTACCACCAGAGCAATAAAGTCCTGGAGCCTTATTTTTCTATATTTTAGCGCCATAATGAAAGAAAATACATATTATTTCACTTATTTAGATAGTTAAAGTATTTAACTAGTTAATACGAGAGTTATAATGGGGAGGTTATCCATTGCTTCATACTTTATGCATTCTTTGATTTAAAAACTCCTATTTCAATTTTAATAAATGTTTTGCATCAGTTTCTTGACGCCTAAAACTATATATACCCTAAATAGTCAAATTATTTAGAATTATACAGTTTAGAACTTGTTTTTTAATTCACCACCTTACAATTCTAAGGATTATTAGAAACTTTTGTGAGATCTAAAAAAGGCAGGTTTTGACAACTTCGTTAGGTTTTAATGTATTTGTTGGTAAGATAGTTTAATGTTTGATGGCCCTAAAATAAATCAGTAAGCTCAATTCTTTTTTAATTAAAATTTCCAGCAAACATGACTGCCTAAACTTGAGGCGAATGTGCACCTTAGGACACTCTTTAAAAAGTTAACTACAAGTGTAGCAGTGCTACCAACATAGTGTAACGAGTGAAATTCAAAATTATGAACTCGGGAAATTTAAATTTCTTAAAGTAGTATATATGCGGTTGGAAGCTATTATTTCCATATTTTATCGGATTTGTTTATTTTTGTAAAGTGCGGCCGAGTGAGAGAAGCTTGCCAGGGCGCTATTTTTGCACATTAAGAGAATACATAGCTCATTAATAAAATTTAAAGTACTCATCACTTAGTCAGTTGCTTTTAATGCAGAAGACTTTTTGCTGCTAAGATTTAAAGTTGCAACTTTTCATTTTCTTTTTGTTTGGTTAGCATTTGTGTTGGTTGGTTTTGCTTATAAGATTTCGTATTTTACTATGGTTCTATTACATTATATATTTCTAAAGAAGTTAAAACAAACTCCTTTACAAGTAATTAAAGAATGGCAGGGTCGTGGATTACTTGCTAAAACTGCAATTTGTTTGCATTGTGGCATTAAGATACACATGGGTGAAAAAAAAAATTTTGTTGATAAATATATGTGGAGATGCAGAAAATACAAAGCTTTGTTATCATTGCGTAAAAACTCCTTGTTTAAAGGTTTGCATTAAAGTTTCCCTAAAATTATTTAGCTTACGTACATGTGGTACTATCAGTTCTCTCAGCAACATATCATGAGAGAACTTGAAATATCGAATAATACGTGTATTGATTGGTGTTATTTCTGTCGTTAAGCGTGTGTTAAAATTGTATAAACTCTAAATGCCACAGAAAAAATTGGAAGTACAGAAAAAGTTGTTAAGATTGAGGAATCTAAGTTTGGCAAGCGTAAATACAACCGAGATAAACGAGTTGAAGGGCAATGTGTTTTTAGTGGCGTGGAAAGAGGTAGCAACAAGTGCTCTCTTTTTAGTTTAACTGATAGATCAGCAAGTACCTTGGTACCCCTCATTAAAAAACATATTAAGCCTGGTACTTCAATCATAAGTGATTGTTGAAAAGTTTATGATTGTTTGGGTGAGGAGGGTTACAAGAATGTGACTGTTAATCATTCAGTTACATTTAAAGATGAAGACACTGAATATTGTATTAATACCATTGAAGGAATGTGGACAGCTGTTCAAAAGATCTTCCCAACATTCATTTTGATTCTTACTTAGCTGTTTTTATGTACTTCCAAATGAGAGCAGAAGCTTCATGTATCTTTGATTAGTTTTTACCAGACGTCGATTCTGTTTATTCACCACATGACTCTTAAGATCTCAACGTATTAGCTTGCGAATTTTTATCAGTTAGTCCTTACCAGGACTAACAAAATAAATCTAAAAATAACTTTTTTCCAGCAAAGAAATTCAAATTTACCGTGCTTACAATTTTTAATTTCCTACACTACGACATATTGGCGACACTGCAAAAACTGTAGCTAACTTCTCAAAGGGTGTCCTAAACTGCACTTTTACCAAACTTGATAAAGCTCTAAAAAGGACCATTAAAATTGATGGTGGATTGGTGAGCTTGAAGATTTATAATAGTTTTCAAAAGAACCAGTGGTGATACTATTAGTCAAAGACTTATGATATTTTTCTCAGATGTGGTGGCCTACACTCTTTACTGTTATTCTACCTAGCTTGGTGTTATAGCCAGAGCCTCTTCTTTAGCATCAGGGGAGCTATTAAAGCCCGAACAAACGAACGAACGAAGCGAACGAACCGCTATATGACTATATCTCAATGTGCGTCCTCAAAGCTATGAATAGGAGCAGCCGGAGCAGATTGCTTGCTGTCGTCAGTGACGTAATTCTCTGACCAAGTTATCTGCTCTGTCCACAAACAGACTTAGCGTAAAATGGACTCAGTGAAATCTGGTGAAAACATGAAACTGTAAGCATGTAACCTGAGTACTGAATTTTGAAAATGTAAAAGTATATAACCTGTTAAATTTAGTTTCTGCCGCATTGTCATAAACAATTTCAGTTGAACTATGCTAACTTGCAATTCTCAAAGCCCTAAATTATGAGACTTCTTCACAACTTACTGAATTAACTGGAACTCAACTTGTAGTTTACCTTGTCACATAAGTACATGTGCAGCTCCTACCTACATTTTTTTCTCTTTCAGGGTAAGTATTTAGTTTTATCGCTATACCAGCTCAATGCGTGGACTGTAAATAAATCCAAAGCTTGTATTGCATCATGAATCCATTAAGAATTTCAGTTTGACTGTGTTATTTTACAAATACATAAGTTTGAGTTTTGAGATTCCTCTGTAGCTTGCTAAGTGGACTGGAAGTCAACTCGTAGTTTGCCTTGTCAAATAAGTACATGTGCAACTTCTGCCTACATTTTTTTCTCTTTCAGTTTCTCCAAGAGTGTTTGTACCTCCATTACTAACCCAACGCGTTGACTTCAACAGAATTAGATTCCAAGATTGAACATTTTTCATGGACCAACGATTCTCGCAGTGATTTGAGATAAAGAACGATGTAAGCTAGAAATTGAAACAAGTTTTCGTACCTGTTGCTTAAGTTACCTTTCTTCTTTTTAATGAATATCTAGTCGGTAAATTTAATTTTAAAGATTTTTATTTCATAAGGCAGACTACAGTAGAAATAGTACATTACACACCTATTTGTATCGCCTTTCTTAAGCTTTTTCATAGTTTTACTGTCATCTTTTTTTTCATTGCTTTTTATTTTTGTATTATCATCCTTATTATTAATTAAATTTGATAATAAAAATGGTAGTTAATTTAATTATTTACCATTACAAGATAAATACTGTCATCTCCAGACATTTCATTTTTCTATTCCTACTACACCCATGTACCATGTAATCAAGTCAGTTAAAAGCGACTACACTAGGTAATGAGTAGTTTGTAATTTTCTTACCTATGACCAAAATAGGTTTATCTTTGCCAGTCTCCTGTAGTTTATAATGAGACAAAGTATTACTTCCAACCACGGGTGTGCTGTTGCCAGTGTCAGGTCTTAAATCTGCTGCTAATTTCCCAGACTGAGAGTGGATAGAAAATTTTTTTATTGTGCACATACATCAAGGTATTAATTCTTGAGAATCATAAATTGGAGGTGAGGCATATAAGGTTTTTGAGCGTAGAACTAGAGTCATCAAAGTTTCTAACGTTTTTATAGCGTGGTTATTTGTGTTAACTTAATTTTTCAGACAACTTCAATTTTGATTCACTATTGCGTCACTTTCATATAAGTGGTTCTCTGGCTGACGTTAAGTATAGGATGGAAATGCGGATAGTTTAGTATCATTATCAAATGTACTCCGAGACGTGTTATCTGAACCATTGCAAGCATCAGAGACAACAGTGTTTGACTGTACAGGCACAGTAGCTTTTGATAAATAAGAATTTTTCGAATGCTGAAAACTAATCCTCCTAAATTTATCTTTAAAACAAAAACATACATAATTGCTCACACTTTTTTCATCAAATCTTGCATGAAACTCAGATTACATTTCAAGAACCCTTTTTCATTGTTGTGCTGATCGGTGAGGAGGTCCCAATATATTAAAAATTTTTATTAGCTCTTGATTTTTATCACAAAAATCGTTTTCATTCAAGTGTGTATAGCTTTATACGTACGAAAAAAAAAACGTGCCTCTGTCAACTATTTACAATGCTCCTATTTCTGAAAATTTTAACCATAACCATCAGTGGGCAAAAAATACTGTAAAAAATTCGTATCTAACTTGTACAAGAAAATAATTTCATAATTAAAGGATTGATTCACTGAACTTTATCTTGTTATCGTTCATCATCAATAATTCTCTTTGTTAAAGGTGTAACAACAAGTTTTGGCACTACGTGCATAAATTGTCCATAAGAAATATGTGAATATAGAAAGTATGGAGACTAAAACCCCATTACAGAAGTTACAGGTCCGTTTCCCCTATCTCTCTTACTCCCATGAGATTTATTCTGTCCAGTCCGGTTTGGTAATCTTCCAAACTAAAACTAATGAAAAATAAGTGTTTAAAGCAAACGAATTTTCAGTGCCACTGAAGTGCGTATTATTTTCGATCTTCTGCACTAATATTTATGGCTGTTAACTTTAACATCTTAAAAGGACATAGGAGGCATTAGAATTATCATTTCCAGCTAATAGTGGCGATAGTGGTCTGCTGACAGTGCCACCTACAGAGGAAGTATCAAAAAATTGATCACCAGAGGGCTTCATGGCACTCAGCTTACCTGACGCACCATGGTTCTCTCTGGTGATCAATTTTTTTATACTCCAACGTATGCCACGATGGTCAAAAGTTTGATGCCAACGGCAACCTTCAAAGTGCTGCTTCATCAGCGCCACTACCAGCCAAGCTGTGAGCTATCACTGTGAACTACGTATAGATTTAATTATATGCATACATCAGCGATAGCTCACAGCTTGGCTGGCAGCGGCACTGATAAAGAAGCGCTCTAAAGGTTGCAATCGGCATAAAACTTATGACCATCGCGGCCAAAGCTGTGATACTTCCTCATTTATGAGTGTTTGAATCGATATGTGGAAGAAACGAGAAAGTTATACTATAACCACATCACAACAACTATTTTGTTTTCAAGTCTTACGTGATTGTGAGACATTTAAATGTTCGGGATAGTAAAAACGGATATCTAAAAAATAAGATAATTAGCACTTAACTAACGTTTGCTTGGTTCTCTGTATAAGGTTTCTGTATGAAATAAAAGGTAATTAAGAAGTATTTTTAGTAGTAAACGTGATTTTTTGAATAAGAACTATATTGCCAATTTATTCCCTCATGACTATGCCTTCTACCTTATACTTCAACAATTTAGTAATTCGCAACCGTGTATTGTTACATAAGCCGTCTCATATACAAGAACCTCTAATTATCGCTACTATCGTACTTATGTTAAATTTAAGTTCATGAGGTTGCAAGCCTTCATAAATATTTCTTAACATTTTTACAGGAAAATTCATATAAATACTATCATCTAATTTATTTACACCTTTATAGGTTGCATTATAGATGCTGTATGCCAAATACGGCATGTTGATATAATAGTATTTATTTTATTATTACCAGTCAAAAATGTAAGATGAAGTACATACGATAGACAAAAATTTTTAACAAGAGCAGAAAATCTTACGATGCTTTAATATTACTTATATTGAACTTTTAATCGACCAAATAGTGAAATTTATAGTCCCACACTCTATTCTAGAAAATTAGCGCAACTAATTTTTTGCATGCATATATTAGAATAAAAAGCAATATAATAAACGTCTTTCGCAATTACCGAAAAATTTGAAAAATTAAATGTTATCAAGGATTAATAGATCACGTAATACATAGTGTCTTAAATAACTATGAAAATGTTGAAAACAACAAAGTTGAAAATATGCTTATTTTACCTTCAACATCCATTGGTGGTACAAGGTATATACAGAATCATTATTAAGATGCGATGGCAATAATGCGAAAGTTTAGCCGACCTTATTTTTTTAACACCGTAACATTTAACCGTAAATAAAAACAAATAAAGCAAATTTTAAAAAACTTTTCTTAAAGTACCACTCTGAATAATATATCAAATATAACTGTTCGATTATTTCACACAAAATTAAAATCAATTTCAGACGATATAACTTAACACAATATTTTTGGAAAAGTCATTGCTTACGTTGACTATTAAATTAAAAAAAAAAAAACAAATGACCTCGTTTTCATATTTTTGTAACATTGCATCATAATAATAAATTATTTACTACTACAGCCATTGATACATACATTTAAGCAGAAATTCCAGTCGATTCACAAATACAAAGATTAGTTACTAAACAGATGCTTCATGGACCTCATGGTGAAGATAGTTCATGTCTTACCAGTCATATAAAATTTGTACAAAAAAGTTTTCGAAAATGTTCACTAATCATACAGTTTTTACCAAAAATAAATACCCAAATAACAAAAGAATGAAAAATAGATGTAATAATCACATACGTAGAATTAAAAATACCAAATAACAAATTTTAGTTGATAAATAATTCAATGGTAGTACCATACAATCTTTTTTTATGAACCAAATATAATAACCACATTAATAAGAAGTATTATGAATCTATTTAAAGTCGAAAGTATATTTTTGATTATGTCTATGAAGAAGTAGATAGAGCAATAGGTAAGATAACGAAAATAGATATGAGTCATAAACAAGACGATATAGAAATTTTTGATGGAATATCAGAGTATGTAGATGGCCACTATTTCAGCCCCATGAAAGCAGCATGGTGATTGCAAGAATTCCCTTTGTGTGGACGTAGTCTTTCTGTATTTAACTTACCAGTACATTTTAAACATAAACGTACAGCAGTTTTTTAAGAAAATAATATGTTTGAAGCAATAGAAAACTTTGAAATGGCATTAACAATTTGGTCTAAATTGAATAACATAGATAGTTTCGCATAAAAATTAGATACGTGAGTATTCCAGAATATAACTGTTTCAATTCAACAGTAAAGCTGCTATATAAACTGAGAAAACTTTTCGCATGGTTTTTAATATCTGAAGGCATATACTTATTACAGCATACATAATGCAAAATATTATAGTAGTGATCGCACCGATAAAAATATAAACATAAACTTTTTTATAGAAACTATAAATAATATACATGAAGTATTACAGCCACATGTTGAAAATTTAGAAGTAAATGCTATTTTTAGGTCAATAATAAACTTAAGTATATTTAATGGATTGTGCAATGGCACAAGATAACGTACATTAAAATTATTTAAATATTATTGAGAAACAGTTATAATAACTGGTAAAAAGTCTGGTGATACCGTTTTAATTCCAAGAATAACGGTAAATACTGGTTGTTATTCATCTTTACCACTTACTATACACACAAAACAAATTCCAATAGTTCTTGCTTTTTTCATGACAATCAATAAATTGCAAGGTCCAAGTTTTGACAAATAAGGATTTTACTACAAAAGACTTTTGTTTTCTCATATTCAACTATACGTATTGTTTTAAGATGTAAAAGTCCTAAGAAAATATTTATACAAAAGGATTTAGAGAACCAAGCCAACATTGAAAACATTGTATGGCAAGAAATTTTTTATCGTTAGCAATTTTATTATTTGTTTGTCAAAGTTCAGTCCTTATAGTTTTTCATTTTTCTCTAAGAAATAAAAATTTTGAGATACATAGAATTTATCTTGAAAATTAGAATTTTAACAAGTTAAAGCATAAAAAAACTCATACATTAAGGTTAAGTATTTTTAAAATTTTACATTAGAAAAAATGTTCACATTAAAAAATTTTTCATACATATTACAACTTTGACATTTATCTCAAAAATTTTTAAATGTTGGTCAAAGATTAATGTTACGAAATTAAAGGACCGGACAGCCTTTAATTTCGTACTAAAAATTCCATAATGACAAAAATTGTCATATATTTTTAATCGCCGATTTTATAACTATTAAGAGATTATACTTTTTTTTGTGGCAAATATCATCTTGCTAGTATGTTTTAATAATAATAAATATTGAATAACAAATATTTTAATCAATACGATGATACAGATATCTTAATTTTTTTTTACGAAATAGCTTTTCTAACAAAATTTCCATCTCTGAATATTTTAACTTCAAATATAAGTTGTATTTATCATATAATGAAGTATATTGGAATATAAAAAACATCATTAATAAAAGTGAGCAAACTGAGTAACAATTGATTATTTATCCATCAAGTGTTGTTATTAATCGAGACGTGGAGTAAAGAATACGTCGAGTGGAAATAATGAGAAAGCATTTTTTAAGAGACGCCTCAAATCCTTTTACCCGCAACGCTCAAGATTTTTATTTCCACTACCGGTGAGTACGTCTAGTTATTACTTCTTCAATAAACAAAAAGTTTGTTTTGAGATTATTTGAGCACCATCTGAAGGACGTTTTACACATTTGGATTAAAATCTTCTTTAAAAATTAAGGCTTACTTGTTGCCAAAGGGTTATTCTTTTTAGATATTGTAAATGCATGATTCCATTTTTGTCTTACTTTAAACCATAGATTGTTACTTTAAAAAATTACTATAAACTCATACTATTGCACCGTCATGTATTGAGAATTGCACATTCACAAATTATATCGTTCTTACATCGAATACTGGTGGCATAATATGTAGCAACTATAACTTGAAAACACATAAAAAGGGAAATTTTAACAGTGTTGTGAATTGATCGTAAAAACAGTGAGCGATTATCAGCGCTTTATTTATGACAAACCTTAAAAATTAAAATAATGCATCCTTAATACGATTTTTATAATTCATTTGTTTTTAAGAATGGATACTTATAAAGCACTTGATTTGATACAATTGCTTTCTTCTCGGTTACCAGAATATTCGAAGGAATCCTGAAATATCTTCAAGTTTTAAACTGCCTTTGGTTTTTAGCTGAAGGTAGTTATCAAAAAGGATATGGTAGAGACTTGTACCATAGAATGTCCCAATCAACAGTGAGCAAGTACTTACATGTTGTATGTGATACCATAATTAGCTCTCTGGGACATTTAGTAAACATTCCTGACACACCAGAGAAATGGCAAAGAATCTCCGACAGGTGAATTTCAAACGCTGTCATAACTGTAGGTAACAAAAAAAAATTTGAAATATTTTATTTACAATCGATTGAGTCGTCATATTTCTGTAGATTAGCCGATATTTTTGTACCACCAGTGGTGCCAACTATCAAATTATTTCCAGAAAATTATGACTTAAAAATACGGGTTGGTATCCGTACTCACTGGAACCTCCTTCAAGTCTGTACTTCTAACTTGCTATCAGGATCTGTAGATATTAATCAAAAAAACAGTCATTTCTACACATGCTTGGCAGCGTGTCATGATAGCCAGTGCTTAGCAGAAAAGTAGGTATGGCGCAATTAGGCAACTATCCTTACCTGCTGCCACTAAGCGTAAGCAAAAATAACTGTTCCTTACATAGACATTGACAGAGCCTACTAACAGTAACTCTCAAACAACAAAAGTGCTTTTTAGTTACTGTTCCATGGGGTCCCAAAACCTTTTTACCGCGATTTTTTAAAAAGGTCTTTCCTTGTTTAACACAATGGTTTAAAAAAAAATTTAATAAATACCTAATTTCGATAACACCTTAAAATTTATAAGAAAAACATTGTCTTGAAATTTTAGTCGTTAATATGCAAAGAAACTATGGTAATAAATTTTTAAAAACCGCTTTAATGGTGGTAGCTTGCCATTTGCAAAAAAACTATTGAAACCTCTGAAGTTTTTCATCTGTCTTCTAAAGTCTTAGTTAACTCTTAACTCTTGTATCCCGTAAGTTAACTATACATGTACGGAATAATATACTGGCTTAGGCAACTTAAATGTACTTAAAGGACATCAATAGTCTTGGACTACACAAAGAAGCAAGGTAGAGTGTCGGGGGCCAACTTAAATTGATTCTAGTGACGGCAGAGATAACAGAAACTGCAATAATTACTTTCTGTAGACACGAATGCATTTTTACAGTTACAGAAAACTCCAAGAAGGGTATTGTAGCCATCGATTGTATGAGTAGTACACAGTTATTGAAGTGAGATCCAATTTATTGTGACTCAAAGCATAAATTACTTCAAGTTAATATAATAAAATAATATAACAATTAATTTTACCTACATCATTCAGATTTCAACTTTTCGTCAAATAAATAATACGAATAAAGCTTAAAGCTCAGTACTTGGAGACCCACAAACGACACTATACAAAAACGATGAAGACCGTACTCTCAACTAGGCCAATCATAATATTTTGTATCTCTTAAAAAATTCATCGTAGAGATTATTTTTTCCTTTAGAATTATTTTTACATTTGATTTGCATTATTCTTTTTTTAGTTTCACATCTTAACAAGAAAACGTATGATTGTCTATAAAAAAATACCTTAAAACTAAATATTAATTAACTTTCTAATTTATCTGTAGCTAATAATAACTTCTTACAGATTGATGAAAGATAACTCTATTACTTAAATAAAAAAAATTGTTGTCAAGATTTTCCCTAACCACATTTTTTGGTCCCATTCTCTTACCTCCCAGACAGTTAGAAAAACTTCTATTGTTAACTTTCTTATTTGTATAGAGTTCATTTGTTTCTGAGCTTCACTGATTCCCTGCATCAGGTTTCAAGATCTCTCATATTATATACAAGTGGGACCTTGCCTCCGTTCAGTGGTCACGGTAACCTTCCACTACTCTAACCTTAACAAAAAGTATTATTATTTAATACATAAAATAAAAAACCTTTGCAAGCAAGTAATTAAGGATCTTTAGAGCCTAATGTATAGATTAGTAACTTTAGTGAATCTTATATTTTATCTCGCCGACCCCACCACGCTATTCCACACTAGCAAAGTACGTATGAAAAGAAATGGAATTTTTGAATTTGAATTTTAATTTTTGACTTTATTCTCAAGAAAAGGAAAAACCTTTTTTCTCAAGAATCAAACCAGTATCCTTCTGGGCACTAGCTAAGTACCCTATTAACGTTGCTACGGGTGATCCCTGTTATATTTTTAACTTGTTTTTTCTTGTTCTAGCGTCATTCGTAACTTATCTCTGATTTTAGGACTTATTTTGAATCTATGTTTTAATGAGGTTTCATCATATATTGTATCAATAATTATTAACTATCTATTAAATTAACTTTTTTTCATATAATAAGATAGTTCTTTTTCAAACTCTGTAATAAATGTCCCTCTAAACTTTGGACGTGAAGTGTTATAAATTAATTATGTAAAAATAATTGATGGTTAAACTGAATGTAGTCTCTTACCATTCAAATTTTGAGACTATTAATCTTAAAATTAAATACTTCAATGAGGTTGGTATATTAAAATTTGTTTAAAATAATTTTTTTGTAATATGTATGAAAGGCTTTTACGTAACCACTAAAAATTGTTTAAAAAATTTAAGTCACCATAGATGTTCTATGATGGTTAAAGAGAAAGTTTTTTTAACAAAAAAATTTTAGTATAAAATGAGAATAAATCATGTTACGTATCATTATTTTTTAATAAAATGGTAATAAATAGAACAATTTTAAATAAACGTAGAAGTGATGTAAATGTGTAAATATTAGGGTTTTTAGTAAATAAATTTTTTTTGAATTTCTTTCCAAAAATTTTTTCTTAATTTACAAGTGATTTATTTTTACTTGGATGGATTTATTATTTTTGTTTTTGCAATTTCACGAAGCGACGTATTATTGGCCGTAAAAGAATGCTTGGTTTTTTACGTAGGGAAGATATTGGTAAGGAGGTGCGTCGTGAGAATCATCAGTACATATATTTTCTTAAACACTTTTAATAGAAATACCTATCTATAAGGCAAAATCGCGCATGTGGTTCCGTTCTAGGCTTGTTATGTCCTTCTGTGGTTATTTCTCGGTGTCTTGATTCAGTAACGCTCGAATTCCTTGGTAACGCCCAACCTTCTTAATAGCGATCAACTGCCGAAGGCCAAGAGCACGAATTGATTCCCGAATGCGCGAATGCCCGACTGACGTGATTAGAGGCTCGCTGGGCCTTATATTACCTTGCTCCCCACCTGTCGATGCCTTCTTGCTAAAGCAGCCTCACTATTACTAGGGAGAGTCAGTATGATATGCCTTGCATATCATACGTTACACGTCCAAGGCCGCGACATCGTCACCCTCGACGACGCTGACCTCTCAATTTATCTAGAGTTGAGCCTGTGGACTTGCTTACGATTGTGCGTGTGTGTGCTGTGGTATATGCTGTTCTCTGTGTTGTTTACGTAGTTTAGTATTTCACTCTCATCCTTTTATTCCATTGTAGAGAACCGCTGTTACCTTTACATTAATACTTTGCTCTTCCAATCACTCAGTCTTCTCTCATTGTATGTTAAGGGTACAACAATATTGATTTTGAATGTGCTTTGCCTTATATTACAATTGTATTTAAAATTGCTGCAAATTGGGCTTCTGTCCCAGACTACCTTACAATAACTGTTGTTTCACACACAAAATAATAAATTTGGAATAATACATTACCTTATTTTACATGAAGTTTCTATTTTATCATTTCCCATACACCTATTTGTCGTTTTTTATTTTGCAAAAAAAATTCACACAGAAATTTCTTGCCATTGGTGTAAGCGAGAAAAGAAAATTCATTTTTGTTTTTGTTCTATGGACTGCGCCCCCTAACACAGTCGAGCGACTCCTGGCGCATATCTACTTATTTCTTCATTGATTTTCTTTATGTATTGTGGTCGGTGGTAGTACTTATTGTACGTAATTAAAATTAACATACTTTACTGTCATCACGTATTTCAGAAAAAAGACATTTTCTTCTGCTCAGTCTTATAATTATAAAAGCTACAATTGCCATGTATTGTGATTGACGATAGGTAGTTTGTTTTTTTTTTTTTTTTTTTACATTCAGCCTTAACATAATTGTCTTGACAATACATATTTTGGAAAAAATTTCTTTTTGAGTCTCGTTCTACGGACTGCGCATCCCGATACAGTTGAGCAAGTCCCGGCGTTCATTCACGTTTTTTTGCAAATTTTAATCATGTATCACGGCCAACGGCAACTCTATTACTCGTCTAGAGGGTTGCCTCTCTGCTTGGAATTGTACTGTTGGCGTGTACTAAACTACTGCCAATTCTCATATTTCTTCTGGAGTTCCTTGTTTGTCTGTAATCATTCTATAACATATCAATAGTAGGACTTTCCGATGGAAAAAGCACTTGTATATAAGAAAAAGAAGGCTCATTGCTGAATTTATCAACCCTGTAATGTATAAGACTGTTAACTATTAGTTGCTAACCCTAATTTTTGCCTAAGAGCACGCAATTCAGTTTATCCACTAAGTATTTGCCCAGACACTATGTATACTCTGTTGATAGCTATTTATTTAAGTGTATTACCATATGAACCATACCCTTTTTCTTATTTTTCCCCTTTTTTTTTTATCAGCGTTGAACTTTAAGTGTGGCTCTCCCCTTACATTTTGAGTGTTTAGTAATAAACGTATATCTTTTAATTCTCTTTCTTTACTTTTTTTGTATAACTATTTTACTTTATTTTAGTGTTTTTGTCAACGTGGGTATTTTTTTTTTTTTTTTTGAAGATCCTCTATGGAAAATATGTTTCATTACGTAATCTTTTATTTTGCATCGGCTCTACGTGCACGTACGAGTCAATTATTGAGTATTTAAATGGTTGGTTATAATATTGTGCGCCCCATCTTGCCTGTGGGATCATATAACATATTTGAGAGCACTGTAGAGTCAGATAGTTTGATGATCGGCTGCCTTAGATTTCACTTGTATTTTTTGGTCAAGACAAGCTTGGAGGTGTGAATAAGAAAAAATCATTTCATGGCGGTGTTTTGATCTGTGTCATACAATTTTCTAGTATTTTCCATCCATAAATTTCTTATACTATGTTTCCCTCATACTCGTTCTCTCTCTTTTCTCATGGAGTCGGATTTGAGGAAGGAGTTGTAAGGGTATTTGTTGTTGACTTCCACTCTCGATGCCATAGACGTATTTGCTAATTTTGTTCGCTGCTTTTTCCCTTTTTTTTTTACAACAACAAAGCTTTTTTTTTCTCTATAACGTCTAGAGGCAGTGTACTATTTAAGGTGTTTGCGCGTCTGACTGAGCTCTCAAAGCTGACCTTAAACTCTACTCATGTCACATGATTTTATTTTATTTTTTTTTGCGCCAGTAAAGCCTCCGTGTGTGGTCCTTATGGACGCAAGTTTATTTTTTTTCCTTCCTGCAAAAGCAGGAGCAGCTCGTTTACACCAGTGCGCAATTTCGTTGCACAGCTTTAACAGCTTGTGGGGTTGCAAGTGCTTTTGATTTGTTTTAGTTAAGCATGGGTCCTGTAGATTCGTATGCTTTCTCTTTAGTATCGACGACCCTGTTTAAATGAGAGTGGCCTAGTAACGTTGTCCTCCGATGGCCAAGTTCTCAGAAACACTGTCACATACTACGTATAGTCGATTATTCCTCTTGATAGTCAGCTGGTTATCTGTGTGCGTTATTATTAGTTTCCCTTATATGAACGATTAAGGACTGGTCCATGTAGTTTTTGCAAAATTATACTGACTTCGAGATGAACGGTTTGATGAATAGTCAGTTCCTTGCCTCGGACGTGGTAGTTGATTCGATACTTTATGCTGATTGCGTGTGTCGTTCAGGCATTCTGATTGTCAGCGGATCATTACGGAAGGAGTAGGCTTTTTTTTATGGAGAATAACGAAAGGGGAAAAATAAGGAGATTCAACCTCTCTTGCTCGATGTGAGTTCGTGGGCCTGTTAAAGAATAAATTTTTTCCCTGCAATTGCTTAATGTATTTTACTTCCATTCCTCCATGATCCTCTCTACCTAACAATAATTTCTAAAATAAGTTCTTCTTTAATATAGCAATGATGTCAATGGGCTACAAAAAGAAATTGTTATTTGTTCTTACTTTTTATGTTTGCTAATTTAACATTTACTTTTTTTTGTACCTTTCGCACACATTCATTTGAATTTATATTTTTATCTCAGCCTATACGTATACATTATTTTTTCTGTTGTACCATCTATAATATGTACATTTGTCCTGCAAATTAATTCTACGCTTATAGAAGTATGTCTTCTCATTAGAGAGTGCCACACTCACCCTTCGTTCGCCTTGTTTTTTTTTTAATTCATGTAATGCAAATTTTACTACTTATTAATGTTGTTGATGCTTTTTTCATGCGTACCTTCCCATTATATTTTTTTTGCTGTGAGATTTCGTATCTGAGTCTAATAAATGTATATATCTAGTTTACGGCGTGTCCGGGGGCAGCAAAAAATTTTATCGTAAATCTAATTGATCCTCCCTTTCTGTTATATTTTTTTGCTGCGTCCAGGGGCTGCAAAAATTTTAAGTGAAGTCGATTGTTCAAGACTGTCTCTTCGTGTCCCTTACCTTGTTCACATTCTCTGACGGTGCCTTTACCATACGTACATACTTTTTAAATTTTGTCTACGTGGGATACTCTTATTTTGTCACCTCTCTGCAGTTTGACGTTTTTGTTGATATGATTAATACCTGTTTTTTTAAATGGATCCTCGTATTTCAAATCATATTTAACCTTTGAGAGCTGTTTCAGCACATAAACCATGTCTCCCTCTAAGAAATATCATGTATTCAGGTGTCGGTCATAGTAATACTTTGATTAGTATTTTGCCCGAACTTGGTTCATTACTGCGATGGTTTTTATTTCCATCAGGGTCTCAACTAACTCTTTGAAATATTCATTGGAAGTTTGGTCCTTCGGTGGCAGTTTGATACTGGATGGTGTTCTGGCTCTTTGCCCAAAAACTAATTTGTGCGGTGAGTATCCCGTACTCTGATGGTCCATCGTATTGTATGAGTGCATGCACATAGGTTCGTCCCAGTGATCATTTTGTTCTACGTAGGCCTTGATGTACTCCGTGAAAGTATAATGCGTTGGATGGCGCCGTTTGCTTGTGAGTGGAATGCTGTGCTGCTCATTTTGTCTATTTTAAACAGATTTGCAAGTTTATTCATACTTTTGTTCATGAAATGAGTGCCTTGGTCCGATAATAAATGTGCTGGCGACCCGAAGTACGCTGTAAACTTATCTGTTATCGCTCCTACTGTTTCTTTGGCTGTTGCTCTTTTCACAGGTGCGAGTACTATAATTTTGTTAGCCAGTCTTGTATAGATAAAACATGTGTATACTGATTTGCTGAGGGTTTACTGATGGGCCCGTAGAAGTCTATAGAAATTTTTTTAAACGGTCTACTTGATGTGTCGGTGATGAGCATGACTTGTTTCGTTTTAATTCGGACGAGTTTTTTCATTTGCCATGATGTGCATCCCAGAATGACTTGTCTCACATCCGGGCACATGTTTCTCCAGTAGTAGTCTTTGGCGATCCTGTTAAATGTCTTCTTTATTCCCCTATGTCCATCATTGCCACTTCGTAGTATTCTCTTATAATTTTAAACATTGGTCTGCTGGTCAGATTACTAGAGTGTTTATGCAGAGTGCTGTTGCTAGTCTTATATCTTTGAATATTTCTTCAAAGGTATCGACAAAGCATCCTCACTGGGTTAGATTGAGGATCGCTAGGTCCTTAATGATACCAATAGTTTTTATTTCATTTGCTACTGTTATGTCTTAAAGGGCCTTAATACATTTTTAAATTTTTGTTTTAAGCGCAGTTTCTTCAAAATGCTGCTTTACATACATGTGCATAATTTTTATTCTCCTTGCATTTATTATTTTAGTTTGTCCTACGATGCTTTCTTCGTTATTCATGCGTGTTGGATCAATGTATCCCCTCTCGTACAGTGCATTTATGACCTCTGTGTTGGGTACTGCTTCTGTTATCGTCTTAAATGCTAGATTGTCTAAGTACTTAAATGGGTGGCCCTTGATCCTGTTTAGTTTTTGTAGTAGAGGTGGGTTTTCCCCCTCTTTTGGTGCCCATGGTGGCCTTGCCATTGGTAGGCGTGTTCTGCACACTCTATATTTTTTCATCGATGGTGAGTGTATGACTGTGTTGGCTTCGTCCTTGCTCTCTGTTTCGCATAGCACGTCATGCAACTCGTTGGCTTGCTCTCCTCCTCCCTCTATTATACTTTCATTGCTGTCATCTTCACTGCTTGTTTGCTGTCTGTTCTCCCTCCATTTTTCCTCATGCTTACTTGTATCCGCGGATCTTTGGAAGTGTCTTGCTCTTTTTCTGAATGACCTTTGTCATCCTTTCCTTGCTTTCTTCTGTCCACTCTCTTATCTTGTTTGGATCCATGCTTACGCTTCTCACTTCCCTCACTACTGCTATGGTCTTTTTTTGGGGTCTCAACCTCTGACTCAAGTTCTGTATTTATCGCGCTAGAAACTTATATAAGAGGCGTATAATGTGCATTTTTACCTACGCCTTCTAGATGTTAATGGCCAAAGTCACAGTCTGTCGTGGCAATGTAATAAGTGTAAATATAATTCTCATTCGTTAATGCAAAAAAAACACAAATGTTCTTCTTAAATTCTTGAGAGAACAGATAAGTACAATCGCTGTTTCCATACATTGTTTGTAATTCTCAAATTTTCTTTGTTTCTTCTTGCTCTTTGCGATTTTCTAATAAATTAGAATTGTGCAGAATCGTTTGTAATTCAGTAGTTAAAATATCGAGTTCGTACAACCATATAAGGCTGTGGAATAAACAGTCTCTGGGTGGATCGGATGGTACTTCCAAAATTTTTGCCAGAGTACTACCAGGTTGTGTGCACTCACAAGTTTTCCTTCGCGTTTCGTCTTTTAAATATTCGAGCCGTTTATCTGGGGGTGCAACTTTTTCTCGCTGCTCATCGCGTTCGTTCCGTACCATGTTCTCATTTTTCTCTGACTAAGCCATACTCCCCCCGTTATGTGTGTTTTCATTTACTTCGTCTCTTGTGCGTATCGCTGCTTTGTCTGTCATCACTATATCACTAGGTTCTTACATATATATCCTCATTCCTGATCTGCCTTCTACATTTTGCTTTTTAATGTCAATCATAACTAGAACCCGCAATTCATCATACCTTCCCTCCAATAAGTCACGTATATTCGGCTTTTCTTGTTTGTCTGTTTAAAATTCCTTTGCTTGTTTCGTGCTTCTTTCTATTTCTCCTCTATCAGTTTCTTGCTCTTCTGTAATTTACTCTTGATTTTTATTTACAATGCTAGGTAACGGTGTGTCACAATTCGCTATTATTATTTCTTTTGACGGATTCGTCGATAGTTGCGTGGCTCAAAAACGTGGTTTGTCTCTGTGCAAAGTGTCAAGCTGTCGTTTACGTGCTTTCCATAATTTTTTTTTTTTGTTATAATATTGTTGGTGTGGTTGTAGCCGTTATACTTTTTGAAAAGCCTGGTTCTTTTATGATATAGCCTAATTTCCCGTCTACTGGCCCGTGTGAAATAAGTCCTTCTTTATCTGCAGCATCTCGTGTTTCTAATTCGTTTTGCCCCTTCAGTGCTTGCTGTGGTGGCGAATTCTTTTCGGAAGGCTCCTCTGATTCAGAGTCCGCATCTCCATTTTCTTGACCTTCCGTACTCATATCTGAACCTTTTTCAATATTCTCATCACAATATCGTTTCTTTTTATATTTTATGACGTTCGAGTTTTCTGAATTAGTAAAATGGACATTTATTTTTTTTGGCTTACCTTGAATTCTGTTTCTAAGACTAGCCTGTATTTTAAATATAAGATCCGTCATTATCAGCCAGTTCTTCAGTTTCTTGTTCGTCAGCCAGCTGATAAAGTTCTTGGCAAGGCCGTTCGGGATTCACTTCTCCCTCTTGTAGTACTGGGTTTCGTGATAATGTGTCAGGTGGTATGTTCTTTACGCCCAGGTGGTGTACAACTTTAAACTCATACCCTCTCAGCTTCGCTTTAAGTCTGTTAAAGCGAATGTCAGGTTTTTTAGACGAATGAAAGTGCTTGAGAGGCTCGTGGTCTTTAACCACCATCAACTTGCATCCATATAAATATGGTCTATATTGCTCTTTTGCAAATACAATCGCCAACAATTGTTTGTCATATATTAGGTAGTGGAGTTTGCTCCCTTTAAGACAACAAGACGCATGCTCACACGGTCTATCTTTTCCAAACTCTCCCTTACTAAGAATCACTCCGATCGCGTAATCTGATGCATATGTCGGGACGACCAAGTGTTTTTTTAAATCTAGGGCGATGAGCACAGGTCCACTGCACAGTGTATCTACAGAAGTTTTAAATGCCTTTTTGTCTTGGTTACCTCATTTAAATACAGTGCCTGCTTTCAGGAGACTCGATATAGGCTGGGCGATTTGTGCATAATTTTTGACAAATTGCCTGTAGTAGCCTACGAATCCTAAAAATTATTTCACTTTTTTTACTTTTGTCGGTCGAGGATAATTTCTAGTCGCTTTAAGTTTCTTGGAGTGAGTCATTCTTTTTTTATTGCCTACAATATGACCGAGCACTTTCGCTTTTTTTTTTAAGAGTTGACACTTTTTATCCCATTCGCATTCTTTTGTATTGGTAGTGCCCGTCTGGGCCTGGAAATGCTGTCTAACGTGCATTGTCTTCGTGTATTTCCACCTTGAAAAATCCCTATTTGAGATCTTGTCACTTATATTTATGCATTCTGCGACTAATTTCCCTTTAATATTTCTGGCTATAAAGTTTCTAAACAATATTTCTTCCTCCATCTTTTAAAGGGGTATCCAGCCACATTTTGCTTTATTTCTGCTTTTTTATTATTCGTGCATAAATTATTTATCTCGATTTTGCAGGTATTTTAAAACACTGTGGCATTAACAGTGGTATATCTACTTCATCTAATCTAATCATATTCTCAGCGGCGCTTATCTGGCATTGGTGTCACTTAGAAGTATCTTACTCTATGATTCTTTCTGCGTAAATAGTGAAGTCATGGTGAACGACATGTAATGTGCACTTTAATCCGTGCAACTGAGTCTTTACTGTGCCCAGTGTTTTACGTGCTCCTTGAGTCACGCCGATAATAGCCCCTTAATACCTACTGCCTATTAGCATATCTGTGCTGAGAAAATTTTTCTTTATAATTAAAACCTCTGCGCCTGCATCCGCATCAAAAGTCGCCTTTCCATTCTTTAATTGTGGTCCCCGTAGCTAGACTGATGGTGGCATTAGCCCTGTTCCTGAAAGTTTCATAGTTTTTTTTGGAAGCTGCTCTATTTCTTTATCACACTCTTGAAGTTTGGTTTCGTCATTCTCTACATATGTGTCCGGCACCTTTATCCGATTACTCTTTCTGCGGGCCCTCCTGCCTTTCCTCGTGCGTCTGCCCCCTGTTATGTAGGAGTGTCTTCGCACTCTACAGTATTGCATTCTATACTTTCCCGCACTGCGTAAGTACTCGGGCTGTTGATGAGCAATTCTGTCTTCACTATTTTTTGCTCCGCCTCTTGCGGCCTCTTTCTCGTACCTTTTCTCTTGCTGGACACGCTTCTCTCCGTTTCTTTCTCTAATTTATGTTCAACGTTTGAGGAGCACGCCGAACATCTTGCGAGTATAAAGCTGCGGGTGCGTCTCTCCTGTTATCAGGGCCGTATACACCATTTTCTCGCTGCTGTGGGCCCCCCTCCTGTGGTGGCCCGTTCCTATCTGGATTCCTGTTATAGCCGTTCCTGCTGTCTTGTTTCTTATTATTGTTTCCATAACGGTTAAATGTTTCCCCATTGTTGTTATTGCACGGGTCAACGTAGCCACGGTTGGTGTAATAATAACTCCCTGTGGGGTTGTAGATATTGTACCTGTTATTGTAATTATTTCAGTCATGGTAGTTTTCATTTCTATTATTGTAATTGTTATTTCTGTTATTTCCAATATTGTAATTGTTGTTTCTGTTTTTGTAGTTGTTATTCCTGTTGTAGTAGTTATTATTATTGTTATAAAGCTCTCTTGGGCCATTGTTATAGCCCCTGTTATAATTATTATCAATATCGTTGTCAGGATTATCATTTTCGTTCCCGTAATTATAGGTATTTCTGTTGGTATTGGTGTTATCTACGGGTTGGTTATGCCCCTTGTTTCGCTGTCTCTGCTCTTCCTCCCTGTCTTACTTATGTAAGCGGCAGTCTCTCGCATAGTGTCCCGGTCTCTGGCAATAATTACAGTTTCCCTTTGGTTCTCTCCGGTTATCTCTTAGCGTTTTTCTGTCATTTATCACTGCTAGCAGTTTTCAGCATTCCTTGATTTAATGCCCGGTTCAGCCGTCGCAGTATATACGGCGTTTTACGTTTGCTACTGCTGCTCCTTGGACCCCATTGGTGATTTCTGTTGTTCTTTCTCCTATATTTGCCAGGTTTACTATTGGCCTCCACTCGGTTGTTGCTTTATTAAACAGGGGCAGTGCAGGTACTGATATTGCATGCAGTAAGCTAAGGTTGCTCTCTATTTTCAGCGCTTCTATAATTTCTTCGCAAAGTGCCCTCTGGCTTAAACATGTAATCTTACATCTGTATGATGGGTGCACGCCATATGTAAATTGCCTTACTGCCTCTGCTTCTGCTCTTTTTTTCAAAATCTGCTTCTGAATAGGGAGTAGACTAGGATTCGAATCATGCAGTATCCTCAGCCTGTTATACTATCATTGTACTTTTTAGCCGTAGTCCTCTATCGATTTTTGGTTTTGCTGTCTTATTATCTTTTGCTGTGCCATCAGCGTGTCTCAATTACTCATGCTCTCATATCTCCTCGCAAGTTCCTGAAGAAATTCCTGAGCTGTCGTGAATTGAGCCAGTCTGGGCGCGAAATGTTTAGCCACTTTTGCCTTTAGTCTAATCACAAGTGTGCCAAGAAAAAGTAATTCGTTTTCTGGGACCACCTTTTCCGCAGTCATCCATACCATCTTTCCGAATAGTGGCAGGTTGATTGGGTCTTCATCAAAGAACGGAATGTTGCTTGCCATATGACTAAGCGTGGGCAGAATGTTTAGTTGCGCATTCTGTGGTCCGCGTGGGTGGTTATGATTGTATGTAGCGTGTGTATTTTCTGTACATTGGGTTGCAGTAGGTGCTATATCACTCCGTTGTCTAACGCTATTCATATCTGAGTTGGCCCAATTTGTGTAGTTATTAGTTAGTGGTGGTACCGTTACCCTACGCACGGCTTCTTTCATTTTTCAAGTTCCTCTCTTATATCTTTTATTCTGTCTCATAGCTGCAGATAATGTCAGTCTCCTATGCAGAGGTTTATTGACCCTTTACATTCGTGACAGGATGCAACGGAAGTTGGCCACACCGGTTTCCCTGGCATGCCCCATTGCGTCAGTAGCATGTTTGTTTTGTCTGTTCGAGCTCCGCATATCTCTTCAGCTCTTCTCGCATTTCGCTTGCTAACTCGTCCGCCCGAAAGAAGACCCGCTTCTTTGTTTATGCATCCTATGTTTACGTCTGCATCACCAGATATATCCCTGTTATCTCTACCTATCAATGGAAAATTTCGAATGGTCTCTGTGACTACCTCATGAGGGACATTCATTTTCTCTGCTTTCTTTAGCTTCGCTCTTATTTTTGAAAATAAGCCCATCACTATTGCTTTAGTTTTTTCGTCTAGGGTATCTAGTTTTTCACACCCCTTTGGTTTAAGCTCTAATTCTAACATTTCGTCTGTCATACTTTCTCTTTGCGGCTTTTTACTGGGCTGTAGCCTGCTCATTTCGGTAATCATATTATCACCCTGGCCCTTGTTATTACTTTCTGACTCATGGGTCATATCACTGAAATAAATCATTTTTCTTTTCTACTTTTTTTGTACATATATATCGTGAGCCATATCTTCCTTTTTTAATTATACTAGAGCTTATGTATTCTCCTACAGTTACGGAGCTGCGTTCAATTACCCATGTCGCAGCTTTATAATAATGGGACGAGAAAAAAAATTGTAGAGGGTGAGGTAAGAGAGTACAAGAGTGATATTCGTCTCTCACTTAGCTTCTTTTATTTTATCCTGTATTCTCGTTCAGTGGTAAATAAGGAAAAAAAATTTCTAGAAAATCTGTCGTCTATTGTCGTTAAAAAAATGATAATAGAAATGGTAATAAATTTTTCAGCCGATATGGATGTGAGTAGTGATTTCCGGATGTTTCCTGTGTCTTACCAACCCTACTAATATGACCCCTCTGATTTACGTTCGTTGTGAAAAAATTTCTCTACTCCACTGCTTATTTGAGTCTGTTATTTCACGTGATTTTTGTTTCGGGTTTTTTTTTTTTTTTTTTGTTTTTTAGAGAAAACACTAAAAAAAGAGCGAACGAGATAATAAATACACATGTATCTAAAATAACAATTTCCCACGACTTAATCTTCACCTAGTGAGTGCCTTCCCTATCTTGTCTCGGGGGTAAGGGATAAAACTAATTTTGTTATAAATGTTTTTATGTGCTTGTAGATATGCACGCCAATAAGAATAAAATTTTGGCTACCATTTCCCTTCAGCGTTTGCCGCTTGTTTCCTTTATCCTCGGATTATCTGCAATTGCTATCCTAGTCCTGTTGTCTTCCAGGCTGTTGTCACCACTGCTTGTCAAATATGACAGGAACTGTCGTCTTTGATCGGCTTCTCGGCTTCCCGATTTTTAATCGTCGTATTTTCGCGGCACTGCACTATGTGCGCTTCTCGGTAGAATTTTTTGTGAAACGCGTGCAATAAAAAAAAAATTCCGACTTTTACCAGATCCCATACTTAGCAATTACGTAAAAAAGATATTGGTAAGGAGGTGCGTTGCGAGAATAATCAGTATATATATTTTCTTGAACACTTTTATTCGAAATACTTATCTATAAGGCAAAGTCCCGCGTGTGATTTTGTTTTAGGCTCGTTTTGTCCTTTTGTGGTTATTGCTCTGCATTTTGATTCGGTAACGCTCGAGTTCCTTGGTAACGCCCAACTCTTTTCATAGCGATTGACTGACAAAGGCTGAGAGCGCGAATCTATTCCCGAATGCGCGAATGCCCGACTGTTGTGATTAGGGGCTCGCTGGGCCTTACATTACCTTGTTCCTCAACTGTCGATGCCTTCTTGCTAAAGAAGCCTCGCTATTAGGAAACGTCAGTATGACATGCCTTGCGCATCGTACGTTACAATAAACTTCTATTTTTCAAAAGTTCAACCTTGAGATTTACTGCTGGTCATACCTAATGCGGCACATGTTCACGCTTGCTTGTGATATATCATAAAAGGTAGAGGTAAGGAGATTTTCCAGTTTTTCAAGTTATTATTAAGACAAAATCTCACGTCCAATCTTACTTCTAGTTATTATTTTTTTCTAAACCATAAACCGTCTTATGTACTTAAATTTTTAATAAGCATCACTATTATACTCTTTTTTTAAATGAGTTCATACAGGAGAAAGCCTTTACGGATCCTATTTAAAAAATGAAGGGAAAGATAATATTACTACTATTTATGGACTCATGAACCCCTTTATACGTTTCATTATCTTTGCTGTAAAAAGTTTCAATTTCTAGAGCTTATTTTCGAATAAATCTTTTATTTAAGAAACTGGTATTCGCTTTGCACCTATGTCAGGTGGCGCCGTCGAGTGAGAGAAATTACCCCTCACTAAGACAGCCAGAGTGCATCGAGCCTTACAGGAAAATTTTTTAATAAATATGAAAAAAGGTTAGTAAGAGTAAATTGACGAAATGAATCAGTGATTTGAGTTTGTTCTATGTTAGCAGTACTTGTATTTATCGAGCTCTACACAAATGCAAGCATGTGTATACACTTATTTATACTATGTTATTACAGTCGCAATTCATGTTTTTATTGTTTCCAATCTAAAAATGTCCCATAAGGCTCCATGTATTCTGGCGATCTTAGCGAGGAACAATTTCTCTCGTAGGCGCATAGAGAATACTTATCATGGCATGTAAATATTCCACTTTTAACCAAACAACTATTTTAATCACAAAATATTTTAGAACATGCATTATTGAATATTCATTTTTTATGATAAAAACGAGTACTGGTGTGTAATTTCCTAGTTTCAAACATTTCTGAAATATTAGTTTAATCGTTTTCTAAATTATAATTCTTTTATTACTGTTTTTTATTAATAGAAGAAATTGACAAAAGTTTTATCCTAACATAATTACATCGTTTTTGAAATACTTTCTCATATAAGATTTATCTATTAAATTTTTGTCAACCATTTCTAAGGCTTTCTTAAGAATCATAAAAGCTCTAACCTAAACAATTTAATCATTTGCTGGTAAAATTTTAGTATCGTTTTTAAATTCTAAGAACATGCTCTCTATATTGTTTTAGTCTAACAAAAGTCTTTATGAATTGTCATTTCTTTTGCAAGCAATACTAATGCTGTACAAAAATTCTGCAGCTCAGCGAAACTTGCCGGATTAGAAGCAGTCTTGATTCGGGGCAATGATTCACGACACTTATTGTTGCGTGTATTTAAAAGTCTTTATTCAAGATTACAATCAGAAGTTTTCAATGAACATACTTACATTGCAAAAAAGGTAAAAACCACACGCTCCAAAAAAATTGTTGTTTTGATCTCACCACACGCAGATGCCCCAGCAAGAGAACACACAGCCCTCCTCACACCATACCGCCAAAAAATCTTAAACCAAGCAAAGCACTCGACTCCTGCCACCACTCTTGCCCTTCTTCATCTTGTTGCTCTCGAGGTTGCCTCGCAGTTCGTTTCCTTTTTTACCAACCGATGCACTCTAGCGTGTGGAGGCTGCGGGCTATACAAACTACCCGCCTCATCCCTGGGACCATTCTTAAGTGGGCGATATACCCTTATGGAACTTGGTACACCTCTCACGTAATTGGTGCCTCGTAACCCGCCATAGGATCGGCATTGAGCTACTGACCAAAGGCGAAATCCTAATCCGGTACTTCAAGTATGGGCAGAAGAGCGATCTTCACGATCGGTTAGGTGTACTCTTTGCCTGCGACCTTTATTTTCAAGACTCGCATAGAGCCATTCTTGCCCGGAATGATTTCATCAACGCGATCAAGAGGCCACTCGCCCATTGTAGTGATGAGTGTCGGGTCTAAAGCGATCACGACGTCCCCAACGATGACGTCTCCATGTGGAATAACACTTAAAATATCATTGAAATATCATTTTGCAACTTGGGGCCAGAGTAAAGAGCGTCGTATAAGCTATAGCCTGTCGAAGTGGGGGTAAACGCATTGAACACTAAGCGTAGTTGCTTTCCACTGTCGATTCATTGCCAAATAGCGTGGTAAGGTATGTAATTGACCTTATGAGAACAAGTCTTGATTTCATCAGGTGCAATAGGACGTATTTGTCCCAGCATGAGATACTTGGACATAAAAGCAGTGTAGTGACTGCAAGGCGTCGCGTCGCTTCTCATTCGTCTATACATGGTGGCAAAGATCCGTTGGGCCTTATCCAAGCTGTTACCGAGGAGATTGAGTCCGCCAGCTTTTTCGCACTGAGTGTCGGCTGGGGAGACTCTTACGCTTTGAGAAACCTCCTTGATAGCCCAGTAGCGCTGCATGAGCTTAACGAGCCGTTCGCAGCACGTATTTTGATCTTTGAGTAATGTGCTAAGGCCTGTAGTCGTCAGGGTGAATAATTGACTATATGCTCCAGTAATGGTCCAGCCAAAAATGGTCCTCTGAGCCAGGAGGCTGCCGCAGGAAATGAGGCGAGGAGGGAGAGTCTTGTTGTAGATGTTGGCTCCTAAAATTAGCTCTATCCTTCGTAGCATCAAGAAAGTTGGATCAGCCAGCTTTAGGCTAATAAACCATAAATAAAGATCAACGCCTGGCTCCCGAGACGGTGTCGTTAAATTAATCTGCTGTAGGGCATAGGCAAACACGTCAACACAGCAACCACTTCCACCAGCAACGATTCTGAATCGCGTTTGGGCGACAAAGCAGCTGATTACACCTCTAGACACTCCTACGACACCGATAAAAAAGCTTTCCAAGGTATCTCCATACTTGCTAGCTGTAGACAAGCTGGAAAACGTCGCCTCTGAACACGGGTCGAGCAGAGCTTGAACTTTCCCCCGTCGTCCTCCCGGGCTGCAGAGCGCGACTATTGTAGTAGGTAAAAAGCCTAGTCAGAATGACTCTGCTTCAGCTGAGACAGAAAAGGACACGTCCTGTGGATCTTGCTTCGGTCGTTTGGCCTGCACATCAGAGTTAGACGAGGAGGTGGGGCGCTTTTTCGAAGCATCGTAAATTGAAGTGTTATATTGTGCCCCACATGCCTGACTCGGCATTGGAGAAGGGCAGCGACTGGTTTAGTGTCACTCTTGAAGGCAGTTGTAGCGCAGTTGCCTTTGTGAGACCAGGCACTGTCAATCGTTTGGTGGCATCTGCTTGTACGTGGAGTAGCGACTGATGTAGTAATAGCCCTTGCATGCTGCACAGCGGGCTGCTTCGGTGATGGTGGCAGCTACCATGCACAATGAACGAGAAGTCGTGTTCAGACTGCTATCGCTTCTCTGATAAGCCACTGTCAGCTTGGATGCTCTAGTCGGAGCTAGGGAGGAGAGTATCTGACATCAACGTCGTAAAAAGTCAATCAAAGTTTTGAATGTAAGGTGCATATGCCCAGTCACTCGGGACCCTTTGTCAAGAGGATCAAGCTCTGCTTCCCAATATCGCTTGGTAATTCCATCCATAACGTCAGAAGAGAGAGAGAGAGGGAAAAACCAATCGTTCCATTGATCGATAAGGCATTCAAGGGCTCTCAGCTGATCATGATGCCACTCCAGGTCATTGAGCAATGTTAAGAGTCCTGCGGCCGACTCTTCTCTGAGGGAGCGCATCGACCTGAGCCATTTGAGATGCTCCTGGGCCAAATAATGTCTGTGGTCGTAGCGTGACTCTAAAGTAGACTAAGCAATACGTCCGTCAAAGGTGGGTAGGGTAATTTTTATCAGCCTGGAGATGTCTCGCGTACAAACAAATTGCGTGCGTTCGTCATACAGCCGCCCTCTTACTTCAACATAGAGGTTTTCCACCTTCAGGTACTTGTTGTCAGCAAAGTAAGACTCCTTCTGCGTAGTGTTGTCTGATAGCAACTTCAGGTAATTATCTAAAAAGCTCGCCCAATAGCCTTTGAGGAGCTCAAGTTGGCTGAAAATGATTCCATCCCTCAATTGATCAGGTGGAGTGTTCTGAATCATCGTTGATGAGTCTTAGATCATCTTGCTTAGGGAAAGTTGATCATCTAGTGATTCCATGTCCCTGTAAGGCAAAGTTGGGTCTCGTGTAAGTAACAGTGGGGTACCTCGCGTAACTGCCACAGAAGAGCAGTGTTGCAACTAGTGGTCGTGACTCAGTGCCGTGACCCTCGGAGAATGACGTGAGGTCTAAATATTTGATGGATAGAAGTAGCATAAAAAACTGTTATAGGTTATATATTGCGTAGCATTTTGGCTTGAGCATGGCTACTAAAATTTCGATTCATGTCAAAGTAATCACTAAAAATTACTTCACAAAGTATTAGAGAACTCCGAAGCAGCAGTCATAGCAGTCAGTGATAGATGTGAGTTATTTATCAGTAACACAATAACCATCAAAATCTTGTTAAACTGATCTGAATGGACTGTATCTAAAAAAATGAGTGTTTTGAAGTGTTGAAATAAAATATTTAAAAATTAAACATTAAATAGAATCATTCATATTATTTAAATAAACGTTTTTACTTGACTAAAAAGAACAAATAAAGCTCATGAGCTGAATCCTAAGAGACCCACAAATAGCACTTAAGTAAAACGGTTAAGACTGTACTTTAAACAAGTCCGGTCATAACAGGAAAGTGGGGGGCGTACAAAGTCTAATGGTCATTTAGTATACGTACATATGTCTTCTCTTGCGTGGCAGTACAGTATCAATTAGTGAGGTGCAATCGGTCCACCTGTCTGTATCATGAGCAGCAGACCAAGTTGAAACTTATCTACACAGTTCTTATACATCTATCTTTTAAGCTTTTTATATCGTTATATCTTTTTTAAAACTCTTCAAATCCTGCTCTACCTAATTTGCTATAAATACTATGATTTCTTGATTTATGTATTGTTAACTGTTATGATTTTAAGCTACCTGCAACCATCTATGTACTTACGTGGGTCAAAGTGTGACACGAAATATGGTTTAATGTATGGCTTAATGTATATCTTAAAGTATAGCTCAAAGTATTGCTAAAAGTGTCGCTAAAAGTATGGCTCCAACTATGGCTATAAAAGTATGGCTAAAAGAATAGCTCCAAGTATGACACCATTTCTGGTTAAATATATGTTCATCAAGTATGGCTCAAAGTATGGCTAAATATATGGCTTAGAGTATGGTTTATAGTATGGTTTAAAGTCTGACTCAATGTCCGGCTAAATCTACGACTAAATGTATGGCTAAAAGTGTGTCTAAAAGTATAGCTTCAAGTACTGCATGATATCTGGCTAAACGTATGGCTTAAAGTACTTGCTGTGTGCAAGTCCTTGGAGGGGGTAAAAAAAAGTGATTCGAGAGCCTATGGTGGGACAAATGTGTAAAATTCAAGGACTCTTGAGGACTTACAACATTCTTAATTGCGTTCAATTGAGTTTTTCAATACTTCAAACCACTAAAAGTAAATATAATTATAATCATGATAAACTCAGCATTCCTAACTTTTTTATTAAAAAGATATTTAATATAATCTTTAATCATAGGAATGGTAGTTAATAAAATAAAGCTCGTGGAGATGTTAATTACTACCACTTACGTCATAACATACCCGCGTAACTTTACGGTCAAGATGAGTCTGTTCTGCTTCGATACTACAATTTGAGGTTATGTTACTGGCTTTAGTGGTGTTTTTGTTTTAACAATTGAGATATCAGGTAATTTTTTGTTTTAACGTTATACATAATAGACAACTAGAATATTCAAAATCGTTGAAATCATTCTTGCTTTCACGTTTGCTGTTATGATGAATCTCTAAGGTTGTGATATTTGCTATTTATAATGTATTGGATCCTCTAAAGCCATGAAATTACGCACCTCTTCACCACCAGAGTGGCCAATACACTTGCACACAGTGAATAGCACAAAGTATGGCTCAAAGTATGGCTCAAAGTATGGCTTATATTGGCTTAGTGTGTGGCTGAATTTACAGCTGAATGTATGGCTAAAAGTATGGCGAAACGTCTAGCTACATGACTTGCATATTGTCTGGCTAAGTGTCTGAACTTATGCCGTTTGCTGGACCTCGGACTTCAAACTTTGTCTTCTGTTTTTTTTGTACAGGTTACGAAGACAGTAAAATTGGACCTAATGATTATATAATTATTATTTATATCCAAGAAAAACTTTCCGTCATGATTAACACAAGCTTTCAGGCCCTTAAAAATGTATATTAGAAATGTGAAACAAGTTTCTTGCGTGGTACGCAAATAATTATAGTTGGGTACATAAGTATGCCCATATGCATATTGGTGATTCTGACGTAACTGACTTAGACGATTTCTTGAGAACGTATAGGTACTTATAAGCCGTTTTCAACCTGTGTCACCAGTTAATTGTCTTACTTTTTGGCCCTCACATAGCACGCACTGCGATTGGATATTTCAACTAGAGGTATACGTTAAAACTTGAGGATTTGTTTATCTTATGATCCAATTGAAAAAAAGTGTTTTATTTATGACACCTCAAAAACAAAAGGCTTATGGCACTACATATATGTTGGTTATTAAACTGTAGCATTTAAAAAATTAATTTGCAGTGCTCGTTTTTCTAACAGACTGGCTAACGTACTGCTAAAGATATGGCTTAAAGGATGGCTTGAAGTATGGCTTAATGTCTGGCTGAATGCATGGCTCCATATCTGGCAGAAAGTCTGGTTTAAAGTCTGGCTGAATGTATCGGTAAAACTATGGCTCGAAGTGAGGGTTAATTTATTGCTAAAAGTACGGCTTAAAGTATAGCTCAACTATGGCTATACAAGTATGACTATTAGCATGGCTAAAAGAACAGCTCTAAGTATGGCACGAGGTCTGGCTGAATGTATGGCTTTAAGTATAGCTAAAAGTCTGATACAATATATGGCTCAATGGTGGCTGAATGTTCGGCTAAAAGTATGGTTAAACGTGTTAATATATTGAGGGATTTATTCCGTGGATCGGGAAATGAGCAAACACACCTTGTAATAGCTAATAATATTTAATGAAAAGATAATATAATTATACGAACGATACACATCATAGCCAACGACAAACGGCTGCTTGCATGCATGACCGCATGCTTTGACGGACAAACAAGATCTCACTTGCGCCCACGTTTGAGTGCCAAGTTTCCGCAAATATATTACAACTGTGGTTCACCAGAGATGGCACCACGAGTCCATTTCACAAACATATACATATGTATTCGTTGGTACGAATGTACAATATACTTAACACGCCTCCTTACATTTATACCAAATTTTAACAAACTTCTAAGTTTTACAAATTTCAACTTTCCAAGAGATTTTGTAAAAATAACTATAAAAAAACTACCAAAAATCATTTTAAAAGTATTAAATTAATATTCATAAGCATCGTAATACGTAGCCTTCATAGATTATAGGCTCTTATATGTAAAAGAACTATTTTGCGGCTCGAAACATCGTAGGTTGCTGTGGTGGGATTGTGTTCATCGAAGATAAATACTATTTCTTTTATCTATAAAGTCACAGTGAAAAATGTCTCAATGTTGCGAAAAACGCCCCAAGACCGAAAAAGCATTTTTTACCCCGTTCTTCAAGCTTCGAGAAATCGTACTGCAACTTGGCATGGTTAATTTTCTTTGTTAAGAGTTGCAGAAACTCTGAATCTCTTATTCATAGCGAATCGATGTTTTGAATGTAGATCTTGCCAAATAACTTGAAAAAACTATTTAGTAAGACAATAAAATTTAAGACAAGATTTTTGCACGACTTCTAAAATCCAAGATAATTTATTTCCTTTGTGTAAAAACTTCTGACGTATTATTTTGCAATGAAGAAGAATGAAATTTAAAATAAATGATATTTCAACACTTGTAGTTTTATGAAAAAAGATTGCCTCACAATGTACTGACAAGCATTATTTAAATAGCAACATTATGAAGTCGTATAACTAAGAGTTGCGCCAACTTTATGAGATAAAAAAAAGTAAGAATAAGTATAATATAAACCAAAGGAGCACAAGTGGCCAGTAAAAAATTGTTTTCCTTTAGTAAATTCTTAGTGATTCAATTTTGATTAATTATTGTTTCATTATCTGCACGCCTTTTACTTTTTTTTTTGGTTACTAATGGTTCTAAAAAAATAATGTTTTTGTGAATATACTGTATTAAAGTGTGTTGCTTAACGTAAAAAAACGCTGATATGGTACTTGACTCTGTCATCCAGTTTTTTCATTGTATCAACAATAATGTTAAGGGTTATCGGATAGGTGCCCCTGAATATAATGTCACCACTTTTTACGTGAATAGTGAATTATGTATTACAACTGGTGATGTACACACAAAGCTGAATCTTATTTCTCAAGTTTAGTGAGAGTGATACATCAAAAAATAATTTAAACCATTACCTGCACTGGTTGCTTACGATATTTTCAAATACAAGTGCACGAAGTAGAGATCAATCTTCGAAAATTTACTGAACGCACTACTGTAGGTAGACATAAATCACTTTGGTACAGATCATTAAAAGTTACATTTTATAACATTTTATGACAAAATAACATACCTGCTGAAAGTATGCGTCATCTCCGTACGGCATGTGATTTTTTCTGGAGAATGTATCTACTTTGTACACAGATCATGTATACTTTCATGAGACTTAGAAACTGTAACTTTGCATTTGTTACCTCAGCTTTGCTTGAATGACTAAAGAAATAATAGTACGAGAATTTTAACCTTAATGCAATTGTTACGTTTTACAGTATTTTTACACATAACGAATTGCGATAAATGGTTGATAAACATACTTTTAGAATAACAATTTTCTAAATTTTTTAGATTTTTTATTATTTACGACACTAAATAGAATACAACAATTATCTGAAAATTACTTATATTTAGTAATTCTTTTTACAAACATCAGTAACAAATTTTATAGTGGAAAACGTATACGTCATTCGTATCAAATACGAATCATTCAGAATTTCAATTAAAATTTTAGTTATTTGGTTGAAGTACTACAAAGTTTGTTCAATATGTCTTATAATACATTTTGTAAGCATTTTGTAATGTGTAGTCAAACCATATTACATAACTTATAAACGTTATATACTGAAACAAAGCTTAACTGTGTATGCTCTTATATTTTATTTTGATTAGTTACTCAAATCCTGTACAAATTTTTTTTGTTACAATACTTACTTTTAGTAGTTGTATAAGAAAACTTTTGACAAAACTATGTTGATTTGTAATAACCTGTATTTACACTTCCTTATGCTTTTATTTATTTATTTTTTTTTTTTTTTNTTTTTTTTTTTTTTTTTGACAAGAGTATACGATATTGTTCGAATATAAGCAAATTTTAAATTACGTGCACTGCACTGAGATACTAGGCATCAAGCATGCGTAGAAGCTCTCGGGTCGCCCTATACATGTTTGATGATGATATGTATTTGAAGTGTATAGATAACCGTTGGTAAGGAAAAAAGATGCCTCTTGTAATACATGGAGTATTAATATTAACAAGTTCAAGTATAACATATAAAAGATGTTATTAGGTATTTATGTTCATAGTCTCATTTGTTTCTAACATGGTAGCAGTCCGTGGTTTGAGTTGCCTGTTTTGTTCTTGTTTTTTGATTTTTTAGGCGACTTTTCGGAGGCACATGACAATCACTTGTAAGTGATAGTGTAAAATCAAAAATTAATAAAAGATGTGTAAAGTATTAAAAAGATTCGTATAAAACATGTGCTGTGATATGGTCTACATGTGTTTAAGAGAAAAATTTATTGAGATGCAAAAGGATTGAAAAGCTTTATGAGAGAGGAAGTTCTGTACGTGCTTAGTGGAAAAAAGTGTAAATGCGATGTTTGAGTGTAGGTAAATAGAAAATATGCAAGGAAAAAAAAAACTGAACAGGTTGACAATGAGAAACTCTTAAAAAAGATAAACAGTGAGAATTTTAAGTTAAAAACGAAAGACAAACACTACGTGAGAAGGAGTTTTTTTTAAACTTTGACAAAAGTGCTGTGTATATTAAAAGTAGTTAACAGCGAAAAAGAAGATGACAAGGTGGTGGACGATATTAAGTTTATGTTACCAATTTTTTATGGTAGTAATTATAGTTTGTGGAAAAAGGGAATATCGATGCATGTAAGGTTGAGAAAATGTAACGATATAATTAAACAAGAAATAAGAAATCGGAACAAAACAGAATTAGCTTGGGAAAAAAAGAATTTGAAAGCGATTAATTATGTATGTAGTCCATTGACTGTACATCAATTTAAATTATTACATGAGGTAAGAAATTATATAAGTTAATATAATAATTGAATAAAGATAGTAATTAAATTTTAAAATACTGGAGCAATGGTTAGTACAAATGAAAAAGTTAATTATTTACTAAGAACATTAGTAAGAACAAGAGGATCGTGGAATGGTATTTCAAATTTAAACAGAGGAAGGAGTAATCAACAGCGAAGAGGCAGACGAGGTCCGCTGGCAATGAACAGCAGCAAAACTATGACAACAATAGCAGAGGCTATGGCAGAGTACAGCATGGTAGTGGTGGATATCAGCAGTGGTAGGATTAACATTGGCAACAACAACATTTTTAAGATAATAGTGCTAGTTATTGTAAAAGTGATAGCGAAAATCAAAGTAGTACCAAAGATTTATTTTGTACAATTTTAGATAACAATGTAAGTATTTATAAGAATCAGAATCTTACACTACCAAAAATCATTTTAAAAGTATTAAATTAATATTCATAAGCATCGTAATACGTAGCCTTCATAGATTATAGGCTCTTATATGTAAAAGAACTATTTTGCGGCTCGAAACATCGTAGGTTGCTGTGGTGGGATTGTGTTCATCGAAGATAAATACTATTTCTTTTATCTATAAAGTCACAGTGAAAAATGTCTCAATGTTGCGAAAAACGCCCCAAGACCGAAAAAGCATTTTTTACCCCGTTCTTCAAGCTTCGAGAAATCGTACTGCAACTTGGCATGGTTAATTTTCTTTGTTAAGAGTTGCAGAAACTCTGAATCTCTTATTCATAGCGAATCGATGTTTTGAATGTAGATCTTGCCAAATAACTTGAAAAAACTATTTAGTAAGACAATAAAATTTAAGACAAGATTTTTGCACGACTTCTAAAATCCAAGATAATTTATTTCCTTTGTGTAAAAACTTCTGACGTATTATTTTGCAATGAAGAAGAATGAAATTTAAAATAAATGATATTTCAACACTTGTAGTTTTATGAAAAAAGATTGCCTCACAATGTACTGACAAGCATTATTTAAATAGCAACATTATGAAGTCGTATAACTAAGAGTTGCGCCAACTTTATGAGATAAAAAAAAGTAAGAATAAGTATAATATAAACCAAAGGAGCACAAGTGGCCAGTAAAAAATTGTTTTCCTTTAGTAAATTCTTAGTGATTCAATTTTGATTAATTATTGTTTCATTATCTGCACGCCTTTTACTTTTTTTTTTGGTTACTAATGGTTCTAAAAAAATAATGTTTTTGTGAATATACTGTATTAAAGTGTGTTGCTTAACGTAAAAAAACGCTGATATGGTACTTGACTCTGTCATCCAGTTTTTTCATTGTATCAACAATAATGTTAAGGGTTATCGGATAGGTGCCCCTGAATATAATGTCACCACTTTTTACGTGAATAGTGAATTATGTATTACAACTGGTGATGTACACACAAAGCTGAATCTTATTTCTCAAGTTTAGTGAGAGTGATACATCAAAAAATAATTTAAACCATTACCTGCACTGGTTGCTTACGATATTTTCAAATACAAGTGCACGAAGTAGAGATCAATCTTCGAAAATTTACTGAACGCACTACTGTAGGTAGACATAAATCACTTTGGTACAGATCATTAAAAGTTACATTTTATAACATTTTATGACAAAATAACATACCTGCTGAAAGTATGCGTCATCTCCGTACGGCATGTGATTTTTTCTGGAGAATGTATCTACTTTGTACACAGATCATGTATACTTTCATGAGACTTAGAAACTGTAACTTTGCATTTGTTACCTCAGCTTTGCTTGAATGACTAAAGAAATAATAGTACGAGAATTTTAACCTTAATGCAATTGTTACGTTTTACAGTATTTTTACACATAACGAATTGCGATAAATGGTTGATAAACATACTTTTAGAATAACAATTTTCTAAATTTTTTAGATTTTTTATTATTTACGACACTAAATAGAATACAACAATTATCTGAAAATTACTTATATTTAGTAATTCTTTTTACAAACATCAGTAACAAATTTTATAGTGGAAAACGTATACGTCATTCGTATCAAATACGAATCATTCAGAATTTCAATTAAAATTTTAGTTATTTGGTTGAAGTACTACAAAGTTTGTTCAATATGTCTTATAATACATTTTGTAAGCATTTTGTAATGTGTAGTCAAACCATATTACATAACTTATAAACGTTATATACTGAAACAAAGCTTAACTGTGTATGCTCTTATATTTTATTTTGATTAGTTACTCAAATCCTGTACAAATTTTTTTTGTTACAATACTTACTTTTAGTAGTTGTATAAGAAAACTTTTGACAAAACTATGTTGATTTGTAATAACCTGTATTTACACTTCCTTATGCTTTTATTTATTTATTTTTTTTTTTTTTTTTCGTAACTGGGGACAAACTTTTTAAAAGCTCTG